>JAHWFP010266342.1:37053-82038 GCA_023313725.1 Lithobius niger | reverse complement strand
TTTTGGGGTAGATATGGAATTACTCTCTTTTAGAAATCAAGCCATATGAGGCCGAGACTTTGGGGTCGCACGTTTCGTACTGTAAGTCTTTTGAGTCAGTCAACTCCACAGCAGATTTATTAGGTACTTGTTTCCTTCCAACACTAACGGTGGAGAGATATGGTAAAGGGTAATTTAACCCCGGGGAAAAGGAAACCCGAGGTGGTCTAACCATGGGCGTTTTGGGGAAACCCCCAGGCATTTTGAAAATTTAAAAGTCGTGAGATACGCTTTTGTGCGAGATGAGGGGACGGAACCCCTGGGGTTTCGGTTAAAACACCCTGGTATGTTAATCAAACCACCAATGATTAACCCAACAGTAAACTAAAGGAGAAGTTCGTGTGATATTCTAAGGCAAAACAAGGCTTATCAAGCACTGCAAAACCGCGGATTGCCTAAGCTTTCACGCTTTGCGTGGCAAAGGCAACAATAACAATTCGTAACTTTTAAGTAATACAAATTTTAAGCGACGCCTCTTCCTGAGGTTCGGCTCCAACGTTACTTTATAACTTACAACTTAGTAACTTAGTAACTTACTTAGTTTTTTTTTCTTATTAATTTTAAAGGTGTAAAGCAACGCTTACACTGAACATCAGACACCAGGCTTCGCTTAAAACCAGTGTTGTACCGCAGCTTACCCAGTTTTTTCTGGTTTCACTGATTTTAGAGATTCTTTTTTAAATGGAGTTTTGGTTCCTGCTGTCTATGCGTTCACTCGTTTAAACTCTTTGTGTCTAAAGCTAACTGTTTGACGTTAGGTGTTTAAAATATTTACACTGGCTTCAGTCGACGTAAAATGGAATATAATAGAAGGTAATAAATAATCTTTCCCTGTAGTCATGAAGGATTATAAGGATTATAAGGATTCAGAACAAAAGGAGAAAGGAGAAAGGTGAATACATGGACATTTAAGTTGAGGTGAGTTAGAACGACAATGGGTATGTGGTCTATATAGCGCATCAACCCTTCCTTGTTCCAATATCTCCTTCAGCTAGGTGGACTTTCGACTTTCGTCACACGCTCTTTTCAAACAATCATAGCAAAGCTGTCCATAGTGCGACGTAGAAAATCGGTGGTAGGTGGACACATGCTCTTCAACACCTAACGTCAACGAAGTGGTTTGAAATAAAGCGACTCGACAGTGGTGTTAGATGGTTATATGGACTTTCTTAAAGTGCTGTAGGAGCTAAAGCGATGTAAGTTACGGTCGACTTGAGATAAAACGATGTAACGAACGTCCATGTGCGCTCGGACAAAGTCAAAAAATAAAATTGTCCGGAAAGACCTACTATTGCATACAATTCGGTTGTAAATGCTTGTGCACACACACACAGAAAAACATTTAAAACTGCAGTTTCATAATTTTTCCTTCAGCTATTGTTTTCAGGTATAACCTATTTATCAAAATGAACATTTTACCCTGCCCCTGCTTTGGGTAGAATTTCACCTCAACTTTTGAAGAATATGTACCTCGGGGTTATTTTCTCCAATGCATGTCTCACCACATCATTTTTCCCTGTGATGTTTGGGAGGTGGAATGCTTTCCCCTGGGGTTTCTACTCTATACTTCTCCGGAGGTTCAACACAATATCACTGGGGTTGCACCACCTTGATTTTTCCCTCCCCTTTTGTTTTCCCCCTGACTATAGCTCACCTTTTTGCAACCCTAGAGTTTTTTTACCCAGAGGAAACGAAAATCCCGGACCATATCTCTTCACTGTTAGTCGTTCTCCCGCATTTTAATTAGTATTAAAAAACGCTTAAGCGTATAAAATGCGGATGTAAGCCTTAAAAAACTTAAAGCCCTAAAGGAACAGATATTAGAAAAAGACACGTAAGCCATCAGCGTCGCACTAATACGTGTAACGATGCCTACAGGGGAACGATGCCTCATGAAGTCCATCTGCGAATATCTCTTCACAATATGGGGTACTCCAATGATCAACCTGACTTCCCCGTTACATCAGCCCGATTCCGGACGACCAAGCAATGGCAGTCGACGCCCTGACAAACCCATGGCACAACCTCTATGCGTACCTGTTTCCACCATTCAATCCCCTTCCACAAATACTTCGAAAAACCGAAAAAACTCAAAGTCTCTTCCTTCTAACAGCTGCCCTCAGGCCATCGGCACCATGGTTTCCACACCTACTATCCCTCCTTGTCGACGCTCCAAGAACCCTCCCTCTTTTTCTAGATCTTCTGTCTCAACAAAGGGCTCGGAACTTCACCCAAACCGTCCCCAGTCTAAACCTGCACGCGTGGCTACTATAATCAAACTCCTCAAGAAGGCTGGAATTCATCAAGATGATGCAACCCGAATCGCTTAAAAAAGCCACCAGAGAATCAACAAACAGGATTTATGACAGCCACTGGTCCAAATGGTTTCATTGGTATTTCACAAAGGAAAATCAATCCAATCAATCCCTGTCAACCCGAACTTTTAAAATTCCTCACCGACCTTTTCGTTATCGACAAACTCAAAGGCTCAACAATCCTTGCCTACCGCTCAGCCCTAAACTCGTATTCAAGACAGCAGACAAGACCAACCTTCTCGATGATTACCATATTCTACTCTTCTCCATTCATCCAAAAATGACCGCCCAACAACGAGAAGACTTGTCACAGACTGGGACTTGTCAATCGTCCTACATTCCTTAATGGAAGCCCCGTATGAACCAAAACAAGACAGCTCCCTTCACCTCCTTACCAGGAAAACTGTCTTCCTCGTCACACTCGCAGCAAGCGCCGCTGTTCCGAAATCCAAGCCCTTTCAGCAGACCCAGTCTACTGCATCTTTGGTCCAAACTTATCTTTGGTAACCCTTCACCCAAGAGCAGGATTTCTAGCCAAGACTCAGAAACCATCCGAACCACCAAAACCCATAACTAAGGCTGTACCGAGCACATTTTTTCCTGCCGAGCCGATCCCGAGCCAAGCGCTAAAAAATGCCTGGTACACCGAGCATAACCAAGCCGATCAGTGCTGCCGAGCAGAACCGAGCAGCTTTAGTAATCACAGGGGTGCTTCCGTGAGTACCAGCTTTTTTCACATTTTCTCACATTCCAACTTTTTCTTTTTTTTTTCACATACCTACTTTTCATTTTTGTATCACTATTTCTTCGTTTTCATATATCACCAGTTTCTCAATTCTTAATACATTTTTTTCTTTTATAGTAACCATTGTAATTTCTTTGTTATTTTATGCAAGAGAGCGAAAGCAAATTCAAAGCTACTATGCCAATAAACAATCCATTTCTTTTTCCCTGTTCTAACAACAGACATGCTGACGTAATTCCGGGCCTAAACTGAAGACAGATAATTTAATTTTTTTTTTACTTCTTTAGTGCATTTTGTCTTTTTTTTTACAATTTTCCCTTTTTTTACCACTGGCAAATTTTTATATTTTGCACACCGGAAGCATCCCTGTAGTCAGCACTCGCTAAATACCAAGCAGGTTTCTAGATAGAACAACTCTTTACATGAAAACAGCTTGGTGTAGCAGCAAACAAAGGCTATTATTAGTTTCGCATACTGTAATTGATGACATATCGCCATATTGCAACTACCCTTGTTACAAAGGAGACATTCTTGCTTTTCGAATGAATCTAATTGGAGTCCTATACCTAAATTAGAAACGTCTCAGCACCAGTTAAAAGTTGTAAATGAGCGAAAAGTCCAACACTGTCTGTGAAACCAGCCCCTAGTAAAACGGGCGTAAACGGGCGTAGACCCTTTCAACTAGCTTTGTTACAAAGAGGACATTCCTACTTTTCGAATGAACCTAATTGGAGGGTCATCTACTAAATTAAACACGTCACAATCGCAGTTGAAAGTAGAAAATGAGCGTAGAATCGAACGGTGACTGTGATACCAGCCCCTAGTAAAACGGATGTAGCTCGGTTCCTAACATTCGTATATCCTTTCAACTATCCTTCTTGCAGAGGAGATATTCCCTCGAATGAATCTAATTGGAGCCATCTACCGAATTAGAAACGACACAGCAAAAGTTGAAAGCTCTTAGCATTAATTTAGCACAAAAATGGTCGCAAATGGCCTAAAATCAATTTTTCTCGAAAACCATAAGCGATATGAAAAAAAATGTATGTGAATGACATTGCAGATTACATTATTTCAAACAACCTTTCCTTAACCGTTTTTGTGTTATCACTAACGGTCCTTGCATAATAGGCCATATGGCAAAAATTGGGCACCATTTTAGCTGCCATCTTTATTGCCCAACTTTTTGGCGGTGTCACCAACTGAATTCTTGAAGGTCATGGCAGCATTAATAAAAAAAAAATTCGTTTATTTCTTGATTTTGCAAAGTTGCTTTAAGTTTCCACCGCACTACGACACAATTTTTACACGTAGACCCTTACTGTCAAATGTTGTAGGTTTTGACTTTTAGACCCTTACTCCTAACATTTAACGTTCTGTTTGTTTATAACTACGTGTTACTTTGAGAATTGCAGTAAAGTACAGCACATTTTAATTGACGGTACAGTCTACAACGAGAAGAACGCACAATTCACCCAACCGAGAGACAGATTATAACTTCTGTTTTATTTTTGATTTCATGTTTTTAATATTTTTGATTGAAGGAAATCGGGCAATAATAAGTCCAATTTCAAAATAGTTGCGGACTCCAAAATGGTGGACAATACAGATTAATAACGATGGTACATTCATTGTTTCAGACGATATCGTCTAAAATAAAAATTTGAAGGAAATCGGACATAATAAGCCTAATTTCAAAATGGCCACCTAATTTCAAGTGGAGGCCACTATAGATTACTAGCGACGATGGCAAATTTATTGTTTCAACTGGTATCAGATAAATCAAGATTTGAAGGAAATCGGACGATAACAAGCATAATTCTAAAATGGCCACGTGATTTCAAGTTGCCGGCCAGTAGAAATTACTATTGACGATGGCACATTCCCTGAATCAGTTGGTATCAGCTATATCGTCTGCAATCTAAATTGCAACGAAATCCGGTAACAATAAGCATAATTTCTAAACGCCCACGTGATTTCAAGATGGCGCTCATTAGAGATTAATAGTGACAATAGCACATTCATTGTCTCAACTTGTACCAACTATATCGTCTACCTTCTAAATTTTAAGGAAATGGTCGATAATAAGCACAATTTCAAAGTGGATGGCGTCCATTACAGATTAACAGCAGCGATGGTTCATTCATTGCTTCATTTGTTTTATAGTCTATATGAAAATATGAAAGAAATCGAAATATTCTTATGGCAGACGTGCATGAGAAATACAGTACATTCATTGTACGATTCCTATCCACACGGAATATGATGTACATTCTTACTTGGAACATTTGGAATTGCTCAGAACGCACCTATAACGGCATAATTGTACATTGGGAGAACTTGGCTACAGTAGGAAGAATTTCTATTTTTAATCAGCAAAATAGCATTGTTTCAGTTAGCACGGGATGGCTTTTTTCTAAATAACTACTTCAGTTAAACTAAAATACCTAGAAAATACACATGCCCACGTAGGAAGCCTATTTGAAACTATTCCTACACTTTTAGGTGATGTAATTTGACTTTTAGAGAAGGCAGATGAAAGGTACATCCCCACAACAACAAGAAGTTGTATTTTGGCCCATCTCTGGAACTCGGTTTTGGCTGGGCCGAAACATTTTTGGACTGCAGACAGGCCTTGACTATTTGAACCTAGATTCCAAATTTTGTTTAAAAAATTACAGTTTTAACGGCGTTATTAGCTCTCAAAGTTGATATTTTAACACAGAGACCCAAGGCTGGCCTTTACTGAGCCGGAAAAGTCTTGACAAAAAATTACTTCTTTTTTTTTTTTTTTACTTTTGGAAGTGATGTCTGGAACACGAAGGCCAGAAAGGTGAAGTGAGATGTTGTTAGTAGTAATAATAAAGAATTATTGCAGAATGTATAGAAATTGCAATAGAAGTAGGAATGGTGACATGCTTTACAAAAATTTAAGCGTTTAAAGAAGAAAAAAACAGAGGTAGCCACTGAATGGAGACCGTCATAATCAAAATTTATATAAAAAGAAGTCCCTTAGCCAAACTAACTGAAATAGCACTAGGCCCGTGTAACAAATCTGGCGCGATTCACCACAGCAAAAATTCTCTTGAATTACGGCAATGAAGTAGCCATAACAGCGTCACTTGGTAAGATGTTACAAAATGTTAACCACTCCATTCGAAAAGAAAAACTTCCGGCAGTTCACAACGCAGAACGTAAACGCAGAAGGTAAACGCAGTGAGTTAAGAGGTTCCTGAATTGATGACCGCGCTCTGGGTATTTCGTTTGTCAGAAACCAAACCAGGTCGAGTAATTTTTTAACAGGTCTAGTAAGGGGAGATGGAGGATCAGGCAACCTATCTAAAAAGTCAAGTGTGTGGTGACTTCTTGTACAGAACAGCAATGTGAGTGGTTTTAAAGACTTTTAAGAAACTGCTAAACGTGTCAGAGCTGTTCTTCACAAACCAGAACTAAACCTAGTGTTTTCTTTCAAACATCTGTAGCACATCATAAACTCCCAAATAGATCAGGGGATCGATGTAGAGGTGTTTGAACTAGATTCTAATGGGTAACGGTATTTGTCCTTGTTCCGAAGAAAGAGCAGCCACATTGGAAGTGTCTGTGTGAGGACTTACATCTCTTGAATTTAAAGGGGGATTGCCACCAAATGACAGGCTGTAGCATCTATAGCCATTTACCGCTGTCTAGGTCTGTCTAGGGCTTACTTTCAACCAGCAGAGGAACACATGAATAAATTTCTTTCTATGAAGCAAACATGCTACATGCCTCCTTAATTAATGGTGTGAAGATGGTGCGTCCACGTGCCCCAGGGAGCAGCGGTAAAATTAAGCTTAACGACACCACGGACACTTTTTTCCAGCTTTCGACCGGTTTGAACCACTAGATAGTTGATAGCATTAACCTTGGTCGCTTGCTCTCTGGAGCACGTGGACGCACCGACGATAATTATAATGATATAATTAATTAGGCATGTGGCTGTTTGTCGTGTAAAAAGAATATTTTTGCACATTCCTTCACTTGTTGAAATCAATTGCTACATAGAACTAAGTAATGGTAGACGGCACTAGATGCTGCAACCTGTTAATCGGTGATAAGCACCTTTGAGGACGGTGAAAGATTAAAAATCAACCAGTATAGCAAACCTGATTTTTCCCATTCTTCGCAAAGCAGAAAGGTTATTTTGCAGGATTTGCAGAGTAGATTCGTGCTAATTTTTCTGAGAAGAGCCAGAACTTCACCTGCATTTGTACCCACAAGGGAGCATTCCTGAACGACGATGCCATACGGACAGCTGACTTTGACTCGCATCTACAAATATACTTTCCAGTTAAAGGCGACAGGGGACAGCATAGAAAATGCATGTCTTCCTATAGTAACAAGTACACTTTTCCAGTTTAAGGATCAGGCAAAAAAACAGCAGCTGATTGTCAGTAGCATCAAATATACTCTTTCAGTTTAAGGTGATACGACATCAGCGTAGAAGTGCTGGACCACCATTAGTAAAAAAAAAAAAAAAGGCACGCTTTTCACGTTAGATTGCACATTGTGACTGTAACTAAGCTGAATTTAGGAAGCTGAATCTAGGAAGTCTTGCTCCATTAGGGCATTTTATTTTAGTTTAATTATTGCTGCTCTTTATTATATCTACCTCTATATATAATTACCAACAAAAACGTCATTTATTAACGTCATTTAATATTGTGCCGTAAAAAAAGGGGGTTATATGATTGAAGTTTCACTTTACTTGCTAAAATTTACACTGATAAAAATTGATGATTTTTACTTGAAATAAATGTACAATTAAGAAAATTGCGTCTGTTTAAGTGATGTTGTGCTTCAACAACGTATATGATTGGTAAAACACAACAGCTCTTAAACAGATGCAATTTTCTTAATTGTACATTTGATTATTTCAATGAAAAATCATCAATTTTTATCCGTGTTCATTTTAACAAGTAAAGTGAAACTTCAATCATATAACCCCCTTTTTTACGGCACACTAAATGACGTTTTGGTTTGTAATCCGTGTACTTTCTTACGTCTATGGCGTCGCGCTACAAAGGCTTCTACATGCAGTTAATTGTTGCTGCCCACTTTGAAACAATTCAACTCAGCTCTGAAAGCCTGCATCTGTGAAATAAATCGCCATTCTATTGTTTCTAGCTACCAATTTCAAAATTAACAACGTAGCTTAGTTTGGTTTAAATCTATATGCGTTTAACTGAAACACGGATTCCTTCACGAGTAATTTATTAGAAGCCATGGCCCGTAGCGGCACGCCCCTCATAACTACAACACACAACAAAACCAGGACCACTTCACCAGGACCAACCTACCAGGACCAACTTAAAAACCCCCAATACCCACGCATATTTCTAGTTCACAAGCAGGATGATCACTGGCGTACCATCACTCAGTTTGGATGCTGCAAAACTCTTAGAACTCAATACTGGGCCAGCCCACTTTCTGTCTCCCATTTAGGGAAAGTTCCAGTGGGCCACATTGCACTCATTACCACATATTGAGCGATCATGGGAGATGGGTATCTGGCCTTCATTTTACCCTTCAACAATCAACTGCTTAGCAAAGACATAACACGTGGACGCAGAATGGATCTGGAGTTTGCTGAGTGGCAATGTTCCCTAATTACTATGGTTAAAACAATGTGAAACAATCAAAATGATCGTTCAGGGACCCGTAACTCCGGAATGGCTCCACCAATCGAAAATGAGGTGTCTCTGAGGATGAAGACCAGGGAAATTTCTGGCTTAGATCATGTTTCATATTTTAGGTAGGTATAGTAGTTTTTTTTTTGAAACCGTATCACACAAGAACAACAACAACAAGTGAACAGTTTTCAAATTTACGTGTATCTCCCTACTTTTTACTCTTGCACGGAATTGCGGAACTTGGTACAAATATACTTTCCATACCTATCTCTTATCTGGCCAAGGTTGGTCGAAATATATTGAATAGGAACGAAGAAATTAATAGTTTTAGTTTTACTGGAGAGAGGACTTCAATCATATATAACGGCGATAGAAGTGTATGACACGCTTGGGTGGCACTTAGCAAAATCATCATGCACTACAATGAAAGAGGGCAAACTACCTACAATGTATGTAACAATCAGCAACAAACGAACTGCTTCTTTCTTGCCACGGTATTATTGATTTAATAAAGCTGGCTCTTAAAGCCGACTTGAAAAGTTTCTAAGTTGGTTGAGTAACCATCACTGCATGCACGATCGTTGTTGGGTTATTGTGCTTGGTATCAAAACGGAGAAACTGGAAACTCAGCAACATAACAGTGGCGTCCTCTATTGAACAAAACATTGGCTTCCCTAAGAAAACAAAACAACAGGGGTTCAATGGGAGCAGAGATGGGGGGAAGTTCAGACCACACAATGGGAATGTGGTGGGGTGGGGTTGGGGGGGGGGTCCGGGGTGTGGGAGGGTAAGGGGCTTACCAGGGAGTTGGCGCATGGGGGGAAATCTGGTAATGCACTGGGAGAATGTGGGGGAGGGGAAGGGGGATGCGGGGGAGGGTACAAAGAAGGCCCGTGTTATTTCATGCCGCCCAGTAAAGTATTTCGCATTGGTATGCGGGAACCTGCTAGATCGCCATTGTAACGCCGGGGGTAGAGCTAGTAGAATTTAGAGCTGCTTCTCTTGTTTGCTGATCTATCCTATGTATAATTAAAGGAATAAAAGAAAGAAGGTTTAGAAAATTTGCGTTTTTCTCTCAATCATAGTTGTCAATCAGCCCTGATGAGTATTTACAAAACTTGTTCAAAGTCAAGAAGCTTAACCGTGATGCAGAGCTAAGAGAAATTAAACGTCCTTCCCAAGAGCCACAGTAAGTATATGTAATTTTTATAAAGTTTTTGTTTTTTATCATTCTTTTTATTTTAAATATTAGCCAGACAAGAAAACAATTACACGGTGCAAAGCGAAGTCTTGCCATGCTTGTTATGTGAGATGCTTGTATGTTTTTATTATTATTATTATTATTATATTTTAATATTTTAAATTTATATTATTTAAATTTTTATTGTCTTTATTAAGATTGACAATAATGGTTTTGGCCAAGTTTTAAACTGCGATGCATTTTATTCATTTATATATATTTTGGTAAATTTTATTATATTTTATTGTATTGAAAAAATATTGACAATGATACCCGGCTTTTCCCTCCACTTGCCCCTCACTTTTGGCGATGCCATCGTGGACCATTGTGTCCCTGGTAGGTCTAACCTTGGTGGTAAGGCATTCGTGACCCCAACCCAATACCATATACTCTTCCTCTGCAGCCGAGCAATCATCTTCGTTTTAATCTTTTAAACTCTTAAACTTTAGAAATTTATAATTTTTAGGTTTAACACCGGATGGCAGTCAGTGGCCACCAGGTCCTTGCCATTCCGGTTGCATATGCAACAAACTTATATATTATTATATTATTATGTGAATAAATGAAAGTATGTACACAGATCAGTAATTACCAGTTATTCTGACTTCATTGCTTTTTTATGAGTTCAGTACTAATGGTTTGGTTCCACGGTAAAATGCCGCGAAAATAACGCCATAAAACAGTATGCCGTGGAAATAACACCGTAAGTAAAAACTGCCGTTAGTAAAACCGCCGCACGTGCAAAAACGCCCCTGAGCACAAGAATGCCGAACTGCAAATAATGCCGCAATACAGTAATGCCGTAACAATACCATAAAAATGGTCCGGTGGTGGACTTCCGAAGCTAGTATGACAAAGTTATCGTAAGCACAGTTTAGTGGGGCGATTTGGGAGTGGAGAAGCCAAAAGGGGAAGGAGGCTCGGGCATATCAGTTGACGACATTTAATCTACAAATATGATTGTATTAAAGTTGTGTGATATGCCCCGCAAATAGTTAATGGTATCTCTTTCTCCAAAGTCAAGAACTACTAAATGGGAAAAGGGTGGAATATCCGGCGAATGCATTAACGACAGTTAGGTCATTAGTACCAACCTCAGTCACAGTGCAGTAGTCCGGACTATGCAACACACATTACACAGCTGTCAAACAAACCCCAAGTCTAGAACTTTGCGTATGTATGCCAACCTCAGCAGTTGACGATTTAATTTTTAGCACTGCACTGATCACAACGGCGACTGATTAACAAACTCTTATGCTGAAATTGTCATATCTCAGGAACCGTACTAGCTAGAAACAAGCGGTTTGCTTCATTGTCTGCAGAATTACAATTGCTATCCAACCAAGCGTTTAATATTGGTAGTAGCCTCTTTACCTGATTGGAGAGTTTGATTATTGAAAAACAATGTTTAAACATTAATTAAGTAGCAACACACATGCTAAACTATTTCTACATGACGAGTAAGTAAAAGACAAGCGCGAATGAATTTTATTATCTACTGGCAAAATGGCGACCGCCACACAATTCAGATTCGTAAAAGTTCTGTTGTACTTCCTGAAAAAATGTAAAAAAAAAAAAACGGAGAAGAGTTGGTGACATGAAGGGGAGGGAACAGGAGGAGTGAAAGTTAAGCTACAAATATTGATTTTACACCAAATAAATTCCTATTTTGACTACTCAGAAACTCCGTCTGCAAAACCACAAGTGACTGATAAAGGGAATGGAGAGAGGGATGACCACAAGACCGATGACCAGGTGACCACGTAACAAAAAAAAATGCTCGGAGGAGAGGGAGAGATGAACGACAAACAGCAAAACAGTTTTCTTTAAAATTTGGAAACGTTTCGTAAACCGTCAGTGTTTATTTTAATTTAATTTGATGATTTAATTTTATTGAATGATTATTAAATAATTAATTAACTCAAACGTTTGCTCTGGCAAACATATTTTCTTTTTTTTTTACGTCATTGCTACAAGCAACATTATTTGAAGTGCAACGTTATTGTGTACGGCGTTAACACTTGTGGAATTTTACACTTTCGATGTTTTTCGTACCCAGCCTAGCCAGTTTTTTTTTATATTACTGCTGACTGTGTTTACTGACGTTGTGTTCTCTGGACTTTGTTGACTGATTTCATATCTTTTTGTGAGTTATTTTTTTGGCTCTCTCTATTTTTTTTTGCTCTTTTTCTCCTCGTAGGGGTAGCAACGGATAAATTTTCGTACACTGGCTCATGCGTTCCTGTTCCTTCAACAGCCAAAAAAGGTAATAATCAGGAACTACCTCGGGATAGACGCAGAACCTTGTACTTTGACTCTATACAATCTCCACTAAAGGAGGCAAGTTGCTTTGAGAGCACACCTGTTGAGGGTTCATCGCCTAGTGCATACACTGGGTCATTAAAATCGGCTAATATGTGGGATCTTGAGAATCCAAATGGCCTCTATGAAATATCTAGTAAACTTAACTTAAGGTGGCCTCAATCCCAGAAAAGATTTCAGAGTCCATGGAATCAAGGTTTGAAGGCTTTAAATCCTTGTTTGACCGTTGGACTTTAGCCTTTTTTAATAAGCAACAGAAGATGCTTGAAGACTTTTTGGAAGGTATTGGTTCGAGATTGGACGAAAAATGTTTGTAGGCTGAAGTAAATCTCAGCTTTGCTCTGACAGACTTACCAAATGCCTTAAAGGAGATGCAGTTGCAACCTGAAGATGTGAAAATAACAAATGTACAGCTGGATGGAAATACGAACTTGGTAAAGTTCAAAACATGCAAGGAAGATAAATTAAAATTGATCTCTGCGCATCTTGACCACGAAGTACAATGTGCACAATGTGCGCCTAAACTTCTCGACACGCTGCCACTACATAGCAACATTACGACACGAAAGAAGTTAGAAAACTAAAGAAACAACGTGGCCTTCACGTCACGCCGAGTCCAGCTACACTGAAAAATCCCACCACACATAGGGAGAGCCAGGAGAGTGATCTGCAACATGTATCAAAACTCTGTAGTGATAAGAATCAGGCTACGGATTCTGCAGTCAATAAATGTGTTCATAGTACCATCTATGAAAATTCTGAGAAAAACAGTATTGGATGCCATAAGAGTTACTGCGAAGGATAACTGGAAGGGAGTAACTACTACCATTGGTGATTCTACAGTTCGTTCACTGAGGGGTAGTAATCACCGGAGGTCCAAAACTTGCTCTTATCCTGGTCTTTGCCCAAAGGACCTCCAAATGTTTTTTCTCTATCTTTTGTCTGTTTATGACCCACGTGGAACTGTGGTCGAAGCATGTGGTACCTAAGTGACTTTGCGACTTCCATCCGAGCTGCTATGCCAGATAAGAAGATCACATTTATTGGCTAATTTCCATGGTTCGGCAAGGACAACCTGGAACTGGATAAGAAAGTGATACACACTAATGCCCTAATAAGGAACCAGTGTGTTGAGAACAACTACTCGTTTGTGTCCATCGACAAGGCCATTTGCAAGGATAGAACTTTGTTAGCTCGGAATTCGATACATCTCACATCTAGAGGAAAGTATACATTGCAAATGGTTACGTCGGAAAATCAATAACTGTAAAGGGGTCCAACCCCATGGTTGATTTGTCCTCTAGCTTGTCTCCACACCTTAATTATTAAAATTTGAAATGTGTTTTCTTTAAAGCTAGAAGTGTTGTCCGCAATATCGGTTGTTTTAAGAATTTGGGGATATCTTTGACATTATCTTTGTAGCTGAAAGTTGGCTCCATCATGGGTTTACTGATGGCATGTTGGTGGATGTCAAAAAGTACTCCGTTATCCATAGGGATCGTAGCAGTTTTGAGTAATGTCGGCTGTCTCCTTTGTTGTCTAATTGTCTTAACTTAAATGAGATGTGTAATTATTTCTATGAAATAGTATTTGATAGTACTACTCAGTGCTCTCGTGTTTCCTCTACCAGATGTCGAGCCAGGGGCATACGTCTTCCTGGGTCCATTCTTAAATTACAGCGTGTAAAGCTGAATCTATGGCGTACTTTCAAGGCCAATAGGTATTTATCTAACCGGGTTGCCTACAATGTGGCCCAGCTTAGGTACTCCAAGAGCATTAGAGAACTTGAAATTTCCCGCGAGCGAGCTATTATCGCTAGGCGGGACCCTACGGCGTTATTTGGGTACTTGAAACGGCTATGTTCTGGGGTTAAGCCTATTCCCCCTCTCTTACATGATGGCAGAGTTCTCTCTGCTGAGCCTGACAAAGCGGAGGTTTTTGGGTCTGTCTTCGCTGAGAACTTTGTCTCCCCTGATCTTGACATACCAGTCTGGATGGGTGGTTTGGTTCCCTCTGGATTTCAGGAGTTTACAGTTACTGCGGAGGAGGTACTTCGTGCCATTGGGAGCCTGAAACCTCTGCTTCCTTTCTCAGGGAGATCATGCTCCAGATCTGCGTGCCTGTCTCTTGGATTCTTGATCGTTTCTTGATATTCCACAAGTTTGGAAGGAAGCTGTAATTGTACCTATTTTAAAAAAGGGTGATCCCTCGGCACCAGGGAACTACAGACCTATCGCTTTGACTTGTTCTATCTGTAAGGTACTTGAGAAACTGATTCGTGTTAGGATGCTCGATTTTCTTGCTTCCACTAACCAAGTATTTCCGGATCAGTTTGTTTTTTTTTGCCCGCTAGGTCAACTGTTGCACAGCAACTGTTAGTTCTTGATGTTATCACCGACTCATTTCATGGTGGGGTACCTGTGGACTTACTGTTTGTTGACTTTGCAAAGGCGTTCGAATCGGTCTCATTGGAGCACCTCCTTGCCAAGCTGCATTGTGAGGGGTTTCGCGGTTTTATTTAGGACTAGTTTGCGAATTTTTTGTTGGGTCGTTCACAGCGTGTCTCTTGCGGAGGGTGTCTGTCCGAATCGTTGGAGGTCCTCAGTGGCGTTCCCCAAGGCTCTTGGGACCATTACTGTTTATTATTTACGTTAATAATCTCCACACTAACTCAAATGCAGTTCCAGTTTATAAGTTTGCTGATGATTTGAAGCTGAATCGACAGATTGTCGATGTTGAATCTTCTGGTTACCTCCAGCATGCCCTTGAGGATTTGGATAGCTGGTCCCATACTTGGAGACTTCCCATTATTCCTCTTTAGTCTGCGGTATTGCATTTGGGGAACAATAACTTGAATTTTGATATATCTTAGGGACGCTGGTATTCCGGCTCATAACTCTATTCCTGTGACCTACGGAGCACAACACATTGCAGCGGTTATCAGAAAGTCTTTCAAGTCGGGTGACCGGGCCGCCTTGATCTGGGCTTTTAAATCATATGTCAGGCCCAAACTCGAATTCGCATGTCCGGTGTGGAACCTCCATCTGCTAGGCGATATCGAATGGGTGGAGTCCGTTCAATGGAGGTTTACTAAGTCCTTGCTGGGGCCGAGGAAACTTGGCTATCGGAGCCCGATCCGGGTTCTGGGGCTTGATTCCTTGGAACTCAGAAGGCTGAAAGCAGACTTATATATGGTCTATTTCATCTTGCACGAAAAATTTTTTGGACACTTCCATGGGTTTTTTTGAGCTAAGGGGCAGTATGTACGCCCGTGGCCATGCTTGGAAGCTCGTCTCTGGGACGTCCAGGTTGAATTGACGGCTAAATTTTTTTTCTAATCGCGTGATCACAAGCTGGAATGCGCTCCCGCATCTGTTGTCTCGGCGTCTACTTTTCCTCAGTTCCGTTTGCAGATTAATGTAATCTTAATACTTTTTGTCCCGGTTTTAATAGGTACTGTTTTTTGTCAGCAGTTTGGTTTTATCTTTAACCTGCCAACTAATTCGGCGTTTGGTGAACCAATTTAGTGTAGATTTCTTTTTTATCACTATATTGTTGTTTGTTTTATTTTTACAGTGTGTTTTAACCTTTTATGCATGTTTAGTAAGTCAGGCACAGTGTTAGTGGTACTTTGGTATCCTTCTGTCAACCTGTTTTCACTTTTTTGTGTGAAATAAACTATTCTTATCTTATCTTATCTATCAATCTATCTATCTATCTATCTTATAATTGAGTAGGCGCTGAGTTGACTGATCAAGCAGGACGTTTATTGCAGGGTAGAATACAGGATCATCAGCCAACGTATTTAAACTGGGTCGATGGATCTAGACCTCTCGCTTAGAAACACGCCCTTCGTTCTTTGTCTGGTATAAATCCTGGTAAAGAGGGTTTACTGTCAATGCTACTAACCCTGGAACAGTAATGGTGGCGAACACGCCATTTTGTCCCTCTCAGCTGGGAAAAAATCAAGCTGCCTGCCGATTCAAACGTGAAGAAGAGAAGAAAAAGGACACGAAAGATTGTGATTCTAGCCGAGAGGGGGAGAAACTTAACATGTGTTTGGATTGTTGGCGGTACAGACAATGGTCAATAAAGAAGTAAAGATTTATGCACGAGTTTGACATTGTAGTGGAAAGGATTTCCGAGGTAACAACAGAGGGGACCAGAATTGTTACAGTAAGACACATTATTGGGAGACAAAGAGCTCAGGGTCGAACTTTCGTGGATACATTGTTGGGCGTTGACTAAACGGGTAAATACTAGCGTGTGAATAGAAAGGAGCTAGATTTAAATAAACCGTTACAATCTTTCGTATAATTCTTTACGTGCATAGCCAAAACATAAATCGTCAGCCAACGTATTTAAATTGGGTCGATGGATCAAACCCTCTCGCTTAGAAACACGCCCTTCGTTCTTTGCCTGGTATAAATCCTAAATAGGAGAGTTACGTTGTTAAAAGGTGCGTTTTACCGTTGGCAATTGCTAAAGAGGGTTGGGAGGAAAAGTCAGGGGAAAAAGGAACGAAATTAATTCTTGTCACGCCCCCCCCCCCCCTTCCCGCAAAACGTTGTGTTTTGGCGTCTCAAACGTAATGACAAGAGATACAAGTATAGTGGGGGAATAAAAATCACTAGGAGTGAAAAGTTAAGTAAACAAGTGGCATAATAATGTTTTTTTTTGCTACAAAAGTGCAGACGCAATGTTAAGGATTAGTTCAATCGAGGCTCTTTGACCAGTACTTTCATACCCAGGTAGGTCGAGAGCAACATCACTAATATAAGATTAATAGGCTAGTAATACGTATTAAGTAAGACATGACCTTAAATAAATTCGTCACCAAAAGGTGGGCTATACAGTATTCATGAAAGTAGATTAATACAAGGTAAGAAAGCCAAAAGGTTGGGGAAAGAATTTCTGAGATTTGT
This sequence comes from Lithobius niger, assembly GCA_023313725.1. Classification (NCBI taxonomy): domain Eukaryota; kingdom Metazoa; phylum Arthropoda; class Chilopoda; order Lithobiomorpha; family Lithobiidae; genus Lithobius; species Lithobius niger. The sequence goes on along the minus strand of JAHWFP010266342.1, from coordinate 64,783 downwards.
GGAATAAAAGAGGTGTACAGTTAATTCTGGGGGGTGCAACCCCGCTATGCCCGGTACAAGGAAGAACGCCAGAAGGATGGTAAATTCAGGGTTTATTCCAGGGCCACGCGGTCTGTCCTCAGGAGATGTTGTCCAATGGTTCAAGGATGCTCTGATCTGGGCTACTAGCAGAGTGGCACACTTCAGGAAGAGTTCTTAGCTGGTTAGGGACTAGCTCCCAGAGTGAGGCTGCAAGGGGCTGCAAGGCCTTAAGTACCTAGAGCTGCAGCCAGTACCTGCCACTGGTGGTGCAAGGTACTTCCTGTACTATATCCTGGTATCCCATGATCCATCTCTGCTAGCAGCTACCCCTAGGGGCAGGCAAGGCCAGAGCCATCCAGACCACTGATCCCCAGGGACTGGACCATACATCAAAGTACATAGCATTACTGGAATACATCAATAAAGATACAGAGTGTACAGAATAGATAACATGGAGCCATAGCATCAAGGTAAAGAGGCCCACTAAGGCCCTAGCTTAAGGAGTATGAGGAAGCTGTGGAAACCGTCGTTGCAGAGGTCCCGCCCTCGAAAAGAAGCGCCCTCGCTTCGTTAAGGTAAGTGAAAATTATTCATTAAGCTAAGTCATTAATTCATACAATAATCAAAGTTCTCAGAAATTATTCAAAAATAATACCAAGAAGGCGCGCATTAACAACAAGTTAACATTAAGGATGCTATGGGGACGTTTAAGCTTTTTATCTGCTAATAATTTAATCGTTTGACTGTTCCAGCAGGGTGACATTACTTACCGGTTATAGTAACGTTTTTGTAAGGTCTGGGAAATCTTTGAGCGTCAAAATTCAGACATTATTCCCGTAAAAACCCGCTACGCAAACTTAATTACTTGAACATTTTCACGAAAATTATGCAGAAGCAAAACGATTTTTCAACATTTAAAATACAATCACAATCAATCAGTGCAAAAACAGTCAAGGAAAAAAAACTAAGTGCATGATGCACGAAAATTCACTTGAAAAATTGTAACCATTAACCAGCGGTTACTATTACCATTAGCTAAGAAAGATTTTTACTTCCAAAAAATCTTAATCGTCAAAATCGGTTGTCAAATATCGGTAACAACGCGTGTCAAATTTGACTAACGCGGCAACAATCAGCTAAGTTCAACCCGAAATTAGTTTTTAATTATTTGATTCAAGTACTGTTATCTTAAACAATTAACATCATCACTTTATTGATTCATCAATTACAATAATAGATTCAAGAAACTAGGTAACGGTCACTAAGGGGAAGCGTGACAATTGCACGTGAATCACTTTCATTCTGAAAAGTTCGAAGATGGCAGCTGCCGAACCTCATCTGCTTAACCTGGAAAATTTTCAAGCTGCCTCAATTGACTTGGCGAATGAAATTTCGCTAGTGAACCTTGGTTATCTGTATGTAACATGTTTTTTTTTTCAGTTTACAAGCAATTTCACGATCCGCATGCGAAATTATTTTAGATCTAGCTACTGCTGGCCGAAAGAAGACCCAGAAGAAACACAGTAACTACTTTTAGATTTAAGTTTAAAATTCTTCGGAATCCGCTTCACTAACTGGGTAACGTTCACCTTCAATCTGTTCACGTAAATTATCTATATGATACACATAACGAGAAATTATACCCGTATTAAGATCTTTAAGCTGATAAGCTACAGGACTAAACTTTTTAACAATCTCGTAATTCCCGATGTAAATTGGTGCCATTTTCTTCATAAAATAGCGTGATTTGTCACTTTTAGGGTGATTTCGTACGTAAACCTTAGTTCCTACTTCAAATTCTTTACCCGTTTTATGTTTATCCGCCTTTGCAGCACGATGTAATTTAGCTGCTTGACGTTTGCGTACTGCTCTCCTAACTATCGCACGCATGCGTGAAGTTAAGTTTAAGATGTGTAATGGGTAATTAACTTCGTCCGTGTGTACTTTACCGACAGGAGCTTCGGGCATTCGTAACTCCCTTCCTGTTGCTAACATACTCGGGGTGAAACCCGTCACCGAATCCGTTGCTGAATTTAATGCTAACTGTAGTTGCTTCAAACGCAAATCCCAATTTCTATGACCTGACTTTTCGTCTTGCACGTAAATTGCTAGCGTTTTTGTTAACTCTTTCATCCACCGCTCAGCTAGGCTGGACTTAGGTGAATAGACTGACAGAAATCTTGCTTTGATACGCCACTGTAGGCATAAATTCTTCATTATTTGCCCTCTCAAATTATTGGAGCTGTCGGAAAAAATTTCCGCTGGTACGCCATGCCGTGAAAACACTTCATCAATGAGTGCCTTTGCTATAGTTTTAGCTTCAGCGTTTCTTAGGGGAATTAATTCAACCCAATGACTCCACTTATCAAGTACCACTAGGATGTAAGTAAAACCATTTGTACTCCGTACTAGCGGGCCTTTCAGGTCAAATACAATACTCTCCCATGCTTCCTTTTCCGTTACTATCATTGTTTTAGCCTTCTTACGAGTCTGCTGCACCTTATGGACCTGACAAACCTTACACGTCCTTACGTAATTTGAAATCAACTTTGTAGCACTCATCCATGTGTACAAATAAAATATGCGTTTTATCGTCTTGTAAACACCCATATGAGGACCCGTAAACGTATCGTGTACTAGCTGAATGATTTTCTTTTGTAGCGAACGGGGCACCAAAATTTTCAAATTCGGCGCATCTACAACAGCTTTATTTACATCCACGTAAATTATTCCGTCACTCACAATTGACTTTGGCTTGTATTTCAACACAAATCTATGAACCGAAGGTGAATCATACTTTATTTCCTTCGTTTCTCCCTCCAAAGCTAACTTTAATGCCAACGTGTATTTATCTTTTAACGTTTCTGCTCTAATCTGATCAAGTGTAATCTGTTCAATATCCAACTGATTACACAAACAATCGTTGTTAAAAACGTAACAATTCTGTCCCGTTCGTTCATCCCTAGCCGGTATCAAGATTGGATTAGTGATAGGAGTAAAGTCTCTCTCAGATTCGTATCGTCTAGACAATACATCCGCGATGCGATTCTGTGACCCTGGGACGAAGCAGATCTTAGCGTCCAACTGAGATAACTCCACAAGCCACTTCGCTAAGCGTCCCGTGGGTGCGCTTACTTTGCTTAAAACCGAAAGTGCCCTATGGTCGCTGAAAATTGTTATCACACCTCCTTCTATGTATCTACGCCACTTACGCACTGCCCAAATAATACTCATTAATTCCTTTTCACTATTAGAAAATCTCTGCTCAGCAACTGTCAAACGTCTAGAGATTATATCTATGGTCTTCTTCTCCTTAGTGAGTGGATCGACCTGATATAAAATCGCTCCAGCCCCAGAGAAGGATGCGTCTGCCATAATTATCCAAGGCTGATTGTAATCAGGCGCTGCTAACAAGGGAGCGTCTACCAACATTTTCTTAATTTTCTGGTAAGCTTGTTCCTGCTTTGCCTCCCAGACAAATTTTGGAGTTTTACCTTTTAGCACCGCAAATAGAGGCGCTGCAATAGCCGAGTATGACATCACAAATCTACGGAAAAAACCCGCCAAACCGAGAAATTTTCGGAGCTCATTAATGCTTTTGGGGCGTGGCCAATTCTCCAGAATTTCTTTCTTACTAGGGTTCGGCAAAACCCCTTCACTCGTAACCTTATAACCTAACAGGGTTATTTCTTTCTTACAAAAGTCCGTCTTCTTTATGTTTATTTTGAATCCTTCACGACCCAAAATCGTTAGGGTGTCCTCGATCGCCATCCAATGCAATCGGAATTCCTGTGACATAATCGAGATATCGTCAAAATAGCTCTGTACGTTCAGATAATGTAGAGGGGCGAGCATTCGCGAAACTGAGGCACAGAAGAACGCCCTCTGAGGCTTCTGGAGTGTCTAGGTACAGTCCTTTCTTCAGGTCCAACAGTTATCCGGGGTGATGGATGAGTGGGGAATTCCTGGATTCGTGGAGAATCAAAACAAGGAGAAGTAGGGCATAAAGTAGGCGAATCAACGTGAGGTGATTGGGGATTGAAATCAGCACCTGCGCTTAACGTTTCTGAGAGGGAGTTAGACAGTAGGGAACTGTCCTCCAAGTCATCATGGGCTGTACGTGAAAGAGGGATATGTTGAAGTCTCCTCGGCAGGCGAGGGGTGCTGTCATCTTTACTAGAATCGGATGTAGAAATAGTCTGTGAGGGAGTTTCATCGCTCGACTCAGTCGTCGGGTCTATGGCCCCTAGGGGGTAAACGTGAGGCAAAGTGTGAGGAATCTGGGAGAAATAGTCCCAACCATTTTTTCCTCCACAAATCTGATGTTGGTGTGGACTGCAAGATCTCCAGCAACAGGGTTGAAGGTCTTAGAAGCTATTCGGAGGTAATCGTAGCCAATTTAGATCCTGTGTGCAGTAGTAGGGCCCATTATGGACGAGCGGGCAAAAGGTGGCAAGAAGACATATCACAAGCAGCCAAAACTAAGAGTGAGGCACGGGGGAAAGAGCGTGAAGCTGATCCACGGAGTTGAGCACGCGGCCTGGGATGGCCCGCAACCCATGAAGATTGTTAGTCTATCCCCCTATTGAAGATGTTGAGGTCGTATGGGATCGTTCCCCTTAGTGGTGATGAGGCAGAGACAAAGCAGTGATTGTGTCTGTCCTACAGTACAGGGTCTTTAACGTACACAGGTGTAAAAGTGTAAGTATGCGCAATTGAGTAGGCGCTGGGTCGACTGGTCAAGCAGGACATTTATTGCAGGATAGAATACGTGATCGTGAGCCATCGTATTTAAACTGGGCAGATGGATCTAGCCCTCTCGCTTGGAGACACGCCTTACGTTCTTTGCCTGGTATAATTCCTAAATAGGTGAGTTACCTTGTTATAAAGTCCCGTTTGTCGTGACGGACATCACCAATCATTGGCTGTTGCGTTACTGCATACGAGGGTCATTAAACAGGGGTGAATGCCTGTAAAGAGGGTTTACTTTAAATGCTACTAACCCTGGTACAGTAATGGCGGCGAACACGCCACTTTGTTTCTCTCAGCAGGGAAAAAAATCAAGCTGTTTGCCGATTCAAACGTGAAGAAGAGAAGAAAAAGGACACGCAAGATTGTGATTCTAGGCGAGAGGGGGAGAAAGTTAACATGGGTTTGGATTGTTGGCGGTACAGACAATGGTCAATAAAGAAGTAAAGATTTATGCACGAGTTTGACATTGTAGTGGAAAGGATTTCCGAGGTAACAACAGAGGGGACGAGAATTGTTATAGTAAGGCAGGGCATTATTGGGAGACAAGAGCTCAGAGTCGGATTTCGTGGATACATTGTTGGGCGTTGACTAAACGGATAAATGCTAGCGTGTGGATGCAAAGGAGCTAGATTTAAATAAACCGTTACAATCTTTCGCATGATTCTTTACGTGCGTAGCCGAAACATGGTGCTGAAGCGCATAAAAGAAGGAAAGGTGTGTTTACCGTTGGCAATTGTTAAAGAGGGTTGGAAGGAAAAGTCAGGGGGAACATGAACAAAATTAATTCTCTCACGCCTCCTTCCCGCAAAACGTTATGTTTTGGCGTCACAAACGTAATAACAAGGGATACAACAAGTATTGTGGGGGAATAAAAATCACTAGGAGTGAAGAGTTAAGTAAACAAGTGGCATAAAAATGTTTTTTGGCTGCAAAAATGCAGACGCAATATTAAGGATTAGTTCAATCGAGGCTCTTTGACCAGTACTTTCATACCCAAGTGGGTGAAGAGCAACATCACTAATATAAGATTAATAGGCTAGTAATATGCATTAAGTAAAACATGCCCTTAAATAAATTCGTCACCAAAAGGTGGGTTACACAGTATTCAAAAAGTAGATTAATACAAGGTAAGAAAGCCAAAAGTTGGGATAAGAATTTCTGAGATTTGTGGCATAAAACTGGTGTACAGTTAGAAGTAATTCCTAACTAAATACAGGATTGGGTTGTATTTTAGATAATGGGTTGTGACAGTAGTAGTTAAGCAAGGCCTAGGGATTCTGGGGGGAGACCTCTGAGGCGTCTGGAGAGTCTTGGCACAGTCCTTTCTTCAGGTTCAACCGTTATTCGGGGTGATGGATGGGTGGGGATTTCCGGGATTCGTAGAGAATCACAACAAGGAGAAGTAGGGTGTAAAGTAAGCGAATCAACGCGAGGTGATTGGGGATTGAAATCAGCATTGAAATCAGCAAAAAGTTATTCGGGGTGATGGATGGGTGGGGAATTCCTGGATTTGTGGAGAATCAAAACAAGGAGAAGTAGGGCATAAAGTAGGCGAATCAACGTGAGGTGATTGGGGATTGAAATCAGCATCTGCGCTTAACGTTTCTGAGAGGGAGTTAGACAGTAGGGAACTGTCCTCCAAGTCATCATGGGCTGAAGGTGAAAGAGGGATATGTTGAAGTCTCTTCGGCAGGCGAGGAGTGCTGTCATCTTTACTAGAATCGGATGTAGAAATGGTCTGCGTTTTACCGTTGGCAATTGCTAAAGAGGGTTGGGAGGAAAAGTCAGGGGGAAAAGGAACGAAATTAATTCTTATCACGCCCCCCCCCCTTCCCGCAAAACGTTGTGTTTTGGCGTCTCAAACGTAATGACAAGAGATACAAATATAGTGGGGGAATAAAAATCACTAGGAGTGAAAAGTTAAGTAAACAAGTGGCATAATAATGTTTTTTTTTGCTACAAAAGTGCAGACGCAATGTTACGGATTAGTTCAATCGAGGCTCTTTGACCAGTACTTTCATACCCAGGTAGGTGGAGAGCAACATCACTAATATAAGATTAATAGGCTAGTAATACGCATTAAGTAAGACATGCCCTTAAATAAATTCGTCACCAAAAGGTGGGCTATACAGTATTCATGAAAGTAGATTAATACAAGGTAAGAAAGCCAAAAGGTGGGGAAAGAATTTCTGAGATTTGTGGAATAAAATAGGTGTTCAGTTAAAAGTAATTCATAACTAAATACAGGCTTGGGTTGTATTTTAGATAATGTGACATTAGTAGTTAAGCAAGGCCTAAGAATTCTGGGGGGTGACCTCTGAGGCTTCTGGAGTGTCTTGGTACAGTCCTTTCTTCAGGTCCAACAGTTATTCGGGGTAATGGATGGGTGGGGAATTCCTGGATTCGTGGAGAATCAAAACAAGGAGAAGTAGGGCATAAAGTAGGCGAATCAACGTGAGGTGATTGGGGATTGAAATCAGCATCTGCGCTTAACGTTTCTGAGAGGGAGTTAGACAGTAGGGAACTGTCCTCCCAGTCATCATGGGTTGAAGGTGGAAGAGGGATATGTTGAAGTCTCTTCGGCAGGCGAGGGGTGCTGTCATCTTTACTAGAATCGGATGTAGAAATAGTCTGTGAGGGAGCTTCATCGCTCGACTCAGTCGTCGGGTCTATGACCCCTAGGGGGTAAACGTGAAGCAAAGTGTGAGGAATCTGGGAGAAAAAGTCCCAACCATTTTTTTCCTCCACAAATCTGATGTTGGTATAGACCGCAAGATCTCCAGCAACAGGATCGAAGGTCTTAGAAGCTCTTCGGAGGTAATCGTAGCCAATGTAGATCCTGGGTGCAGCAGGGCCCATTTTGGACGAGCGGGCAATAGGTGGCAAGACGACCAAGCACAAGCAGCCAAAACGTCGTATTTTATTAATGTCGGGGACTACTGCTCCAAGTTTCTAGCGGAGACATCTAATTTGGGAGAGCAGTGATACAAGTCATGTTATGGATAAGAGAGGCTTGTAGGCAGGCACGGCCCCAAAATACCTCTGGCAGGTTGGCGTCCTTTAACAGGGATCGAGTGATAGTTGAGAGATTTGAGTGCTCTGAAATTTAGTTCCCTTGAGGCACGTAGGATACAGTACAAATCTGTTAAAGTACCATTTTCTTTCAGGAAGGAAACAATGGTGTGTGTCTTATACATCAGGGCTCTGTCGTATACGAGTCTGGTTAAGGTAAGCCCTGTTTCAGCCTGTTGTGCTCGAATCTCGTTGATTAATGTCTCAACAACTAGGTGTTTGCCGGATAAAATGTGGGTAAAATAGCGGCGGGTTCCCATGTCCACAGTGTTGAAAAGAACGGTAGCGGAATGAAAGGTAGGTATATTGCTCACGAACGCTTCATCTGTCGACCACAAGATCATTTGACTAACAGGTTCCTTGGGTCCTAAACTGGGGTAGCTACACAGTTTCATTTTTATTTGCATACATACATACATCACTTGAAGTGTCGAGGTGCTCAAGCAAGGTAGGAACAATTGAGTCTGTTATTCTTTATCATACGCTGGATACGTTGCTGGTCAATAAAGAAGTAAAGACATACGCACGAGTTTGCCATTGTAGTGTAAAGGATTTCCGAGGTAACAATAGAGGGGACGAGAATTGTTACAGTAAGACAGTACATTATTGGGAAACAAGAGCTGAGGGTCGGACTTTCGTGGATACATTGTTGGGCGTTGACTAAACGGGTAAATACTAGCGTGTGAATGCAAAGGAGCTAGATTAAAAAAAAAACGTTACAATCTTTCGCGTAATTCTTTACGTGCGTAGCCAAAACATGGCGTTGAAGCGTATAAAAGAAGGAAAGGTGCGTTTTACCGTTGGCAATTACTAAAGAGTGTAATTTCAGGGGAAAATGGTATAGGGATTGATCTGCCATGGTGACCCAACACTCGTCAGCCCTGCTGGACGTTGCACTCACGGTGGTCTTATGCTACTTTGACTCAATCGACCTTGCCTGGCAGACCCCTTTCTCAGTTTGCCTTTTTCCTCCAACAACTCTCTGTACACTGTATTGTCATGAACAATTGTTAACAACAATGTAAAACTTGTCTACCATATAATACAAGATTGTAAACTGGTGCAATGCCTAGCCAGCAATGTAATAGCTCAGTGCTAGGGTAACAATATAGTAAAATCCCGAACCCTCATTCTGTTCTTTCCTGTATCCAAGCAAGTCCTCTTTCGAAATATACTAGAAATTGTCCAGAAATTGTCCACCATTAGTCCTCCAACTGCCCAAACTTAACCATTCATGGCCCCAAATCTCTCACTACAATCACCCTCATCTCATTAGAATAAATATTGGCAGGGATAATGTCATGGCAGATAATGTCAAACTTTTTTTATTAGTTTTCCATTCAGACCAAAACAAAAAGATGACGGTTACAAACATGAAATTGTGGCTAGTATTGTCACTTTTCCATCATGTAATAAGTATCTAATTAGAAAAGTATGGCTTATTGGTATCTAATTCAATAAATTGCTTAAATTTTGAAAAGCTGTATGTAGTGTGGGTTGTGTTTTGCCAACATTTCATAATCTGTGAAATCTGCTTTTATATAATCATCGTTTTAATGCTCTTGACTGGATGCACTTCACTATTTTAAAATGCATAGCTGTATCGTTAAAGATATACAACCTTACATTTCTGTTTTGCGTCTTTGAAAAAAAATACCGTTAATTTCGTTATTTCCTTGTTGTTTGAGCCACAGGGAAAGTAAGGAAAATTTGTCGTTAAAAACAATGGCCCTATAGCTGCACATAAATAACACTCCTATCTAACCAACAGCCATACATTTCACAATCCACCCCTTGCCTGGTGGTATAATAAAAAAAAAGTCAGTGTCATAATCAGTCTTGCTGATCGTTCAACGTGTAAAAAAAATGTACAAATTCAGAGCAACCTGGAACTTGTATCTCTTCGTCTTCATCTTTGCTTTCGCGTCTTTACTTTAAGATAAAAAAATTAGCTACTGCTCGCAATATTTCGAGCCTCACCTAGACTGAAACTTGTCTCGCTGGACTTCGTCCGGATTCACCTGCAAAAACTGCACACCACTAGTAACATTAGAATCTGTTTAATTCACGCATACTTAAAACATGCCACTCGTACAAGCTTATAATTTATAACTTCACACAAAATTTTTAAATGGTTACGGTATGTGTTTATGGCTTACAACTATGAGACGTATTTATTTCGTTTTTTTCTTCAAAAAACAAAAATCGGTGTACTTTAATAGCCTAACTAATTCAATAATTGCCCTTTTATTCCTTTTTTTTTCAAAATCCACTCGTGGCTGCGTACTTTAACCACTCCCGCGATTAATTCCTCAAAACTACCGTTATAATTGGAAACGTTAACTTGCCACTCGGGAATTACATTATGTATTGAAGACTTCCAAAATTATTTTTGAATCCCTTCAGCTAAGATACTGTACTCTGGCACACTCCTGTTTATGCACTCCTGTGACTAAAAAAAAAACGATAATTTTATAACCATTAGTCATTAAAATGCTGGCCTTAAATCAAATAATGCGTAAGTCTGACCTTAAACACCGAACCGTAAGAAAAAAAAAAAAAAAAAACATCCAACAACGTGGATTTATAACAAAAAACCGCCGACTTTAATATTCTGAAGCAGTAAACCAAGTCCTTAAAAAAAATGCCCTTGATTAGTGCTGAAAAATATATCAAATACTAATAGGCTACTTATTTTAATAATTGTAATCCTAAGTTATTAAAATATAAATACGTCCCATTTTAGCTATATAGCGCAAATTTAATTTTAATGTTGCAAGGCAGAACTGCTTAAAACTATCCACCGTTAGAAATGATTTTTGTCAGATTTGATGCTGCGTTGACTTTGGCCTTGCGTCTGGCCGCCCCGCCATTTTCTTGAGTGCCGGATGGCCCAAATTTTCGTTTTGTCACGACGGGCTTTGCACTACAATAGATATATTGCGCACTTGTTAGAAATTATATTCTGTCATAACTCTGTTGTTATTCGTTGACATTACACAACAGTTAAAACCTTGTAACTCCTCATTTATCTTACCATTTTCCTAAATTTGTGTGACAGGTGCGTGGTTTCTTGTTTGGGAAGCAACATTGTTCAAGTAATGTCTGTCTTCTTCGAGACGATGGCATGACGTCATTAACGCCGGCGATGTAACAATTGACGGACTGATCGTAGGTTTGTCATCGTTGTTGTAGATGGATGACTTGTATTTTTTGCCAACTACATTTGTATATCATGATGCCACCGTATTTGTACTATTCGAATCGATCTTTTGGTTATTTGTGTTTATGAATTTTCGCGATTGCTTAACTATTAATTTAATTACGAGTGCATTTTCTGTATTGTTGAATGTTAATACTTGACTTATATCAGCGCTATAATTTTTATCAGTATTAAAATATACTCTTTCGTCTGGTAACCCTCGTTGCCATATTTGGTATGATCTGTACCCCATACTTGCTGGATTTATAAGTCCAATCTTTTTTTTTTTTTGGAATCGACTTTTATTTAGCGATTCAACTTCGTAATGCTTCCTTTTTCTTATTGGCATTATTTTTGACGCGTTTGGACTCAGCAGTTAGGCCGAATTGAGAGGACACATATATATCATTCTAGTTATACTTGGGAACCGTGACTTACGTGTGTATAGGGGCGTAGTTCAAAGCCCCTCAGTCACTATTTAAATAAAAAAACGTTTGTCATATCTTTAACATACCTTCTGCTTGAATTCAATAAATAAACGCTGTCCTATAGTAAACCCAAGGTATTTGGACGGTTCTTACCGTACCAGTAATTTGCCGGAACCTAGGTGGAGCAGGATAATTATTTTAGTCGTAGCTAATCTTCAGACGGTGCGCAACAATTGTGGTGTATCTCCGTCTCATAAGTCTTTTTAGATTTATTCCTTGCTCCTGACCCACGGCTGTGCACGGAAGTTGTATGTTTATTATGTATTTCTTAAATGCTATTCTCGTTCAAGGTACGTCTGCAGAACTCTGTACGGAGCCATCTCGGCCAACCATTTTGGGGGGAGGGGGGCATTCTGTAGGGATTGATCTGCCATGGTGACCCAACACTCGTCAGGCCTGCTGGACGTTGCACTCACGGTGGTCTTATGCTACTTTGACTCAATCGACCTTGCCTGGCAGACCTTTTTCTCAATTTGCGTTTTTCCTCCAACAACTCTCTGTACACTGTATTGTCATGAACAATTGTTGACAACAATGTAAAACTTGTCTACCTTATAAGACCAGATTGTAAACTGGTGCAAGGCCTAGCCAATAATGTAATAGCTCAGTGCTAGGGTAACAATATAGTAAAATCCCCAACCCTGATTCTGTTCTTTCCTGTACCCAAGTAAGTCCTCTTTCGAAATATACTAGAAATTGTCCACCATTAGTCCTCCAACTGCCGAAATTTAACCATTCATGGCCTCAAATCTTTCACTACAATCACCCTTATCCCATTAGAATAATTATTGGAAGGGTAATGTCATGACAGGCAAGCCCAAATATCTTAGAACTGAACCATTAAATTAACATCAGTGGCAATTCCTGTTTCAGTAGTAATTTCGTTCCATCACTGAGCCATCCTTCACCCCAATCCATTTCATAAGTTAATTCCGCCCGACATTACCGACCTGTCCCTGCAATGGAACAAAATTAATTCCGCTCATAAACTGCGTCTGCTGAAACTTAAACTTTGGAGACGTTTTAAGACTGATCGACGTGAAGAAAGTATGCTTGAATACAACAAAATCCCCTTACTATATTCCAATAATATGGATACTTGGCATAGTTCACGGGAAGCAGCTATTATTCGTGAGGGCAGCCATTCTGCCCTATTTAAGTTTTATCATTCCAAGACCTTGCTTACTAGATCACTACCTCCTTTAAAAGTGGGAAACTGCTATTTGACTGACGATTTCGCTGAGGCAGAATCATTCTGTTCTTCCTTTGCGTCAATTTCAATATTTGATGATGGTGTCCTGCTTCATTCTTCCACTTCTAAGTCCTTTAGCGACTTATGTGATTGGGTGACCTTTTCTGATCCTTTGGTCATGGCTGCCATCCACAAGACTGAGCCTAGCCACTCACGGGAGCCGGACGGCATTTCTGCCTTTCTGCACTTGAACTTTGTTACCCTCTTTCTAGAATCTTCACACTCTCCTTTGGGGAGGGACGTATTCCGCCAATGTGGAGCTCTGCCTTGGTTATTCCTGCTTACAAAAAGGGGTCTTATCATTCAAACTATCGCCCTATTGTCCTAACATACGTGGCCTGTAAGATTATGGAATTTTTCGAGAAGCATTCGGTCATTAATACCAACCAATTCGATTTCCTCCCGGTCGCTCATCCACCCATCAGTTGTTACTTGTCCTAGACCATTGGACCAGTGCACTTGTTATTGGTTTTCCACCTGATACGATATACTTTGATTTTTAAAAAGCATTTGAATCTGTGATCCACCAAAAATTATTATTTAAAGTTAAAAACTGGTATTGCGGGGATTTCGCTAGATGGATTTCTGCTTTTCTGAGCAACAGAACACAACAGGTGTCAGTTGTTAACACACTCTCGTCTAGCGTGTCTGTTCCATGTGGGGTGCCGCAGGGCTCTGTCTTGGGGCCGCTGCTTTTTGTTATATACCTTAACGACCTTCAATTTGCAAAAGAAAATATTTTTGGGTTTAAATTTGTCCTAGTGTCCCAAAATGTGGCTGAGTGGTTATGTCCCTATATCAGCCCCTATATCAACTAGTAAATGTTAATAAATGCTTTACGTCGGGGCACTGGCGCACCAGGGTTAGGGCCTTCAAAGTTTTTGTGCGACCACTTTTAGAAAATGCAACCCCAGTGTGGTCACCTCATCTGGTGGGAGATATCGTCCTACTTGAGGCTGTCCAGCGCAAATTTACCAAGTGTCTTCCTGGCTTCGATTTGAGTTACCAAGAACAACTAAAACGAACTGACCTGATACTTCTTGAATTGAGACGTTTCAAATTTGATCTTATTTTAACATTTAAGATTTTGCATGGTCTGACTGCTGTGAGTCTTCCATCTTAGAATTGGCCCAGGGACAGAGGTTTCTAATCATAATACTCGCCAGTTATGGTGGTCCGCATTTGGAATGCGCTAAGTAAACAAACGGTAAACCAGGCCGCAGTGTATGGGTTTCGTCGCTCACTAGAATCAGAAAACCTTCTACCTTTTCTTAAACGGCATTTTTACTAACGGCGTTTTGACTGTGGTGTATTATCGCACGGTGTTATTTCAGCGACGTTATGACGTGATACCAATGGTTTAGAATGAGATGACTATTTTTCTCGTTACATCCATGTTCCTCATAGGTCCCACAAAGGAACACGTACTAAATATGTGCTATTCTATTTCAGCTGGGCGATTACTTCTTATCCCCTTGGAGTGAACTTGTATATTTCGGGAAGAGTGACAAATGCCATTGGTGAGTCATCTTCAACTGTAGGCTAAATATGAAAATAATACTGTTTTCATAGTTAGCCTACAGTTCTCAGGTTTATTGGCCTGATTTCTGATCTGGAGCTAAACTAAAATGTATTTATTAATTCTATTCATGTCAGCACTCATTGTATGCCATTTAAAAAAGAATGATTATGCCTAATTATTAGTTATTACTAGAAATATATATGCTCAGTTTCCATCGCGTAATAACGAGGGGATTAAAAAAAACATTTTAAGCATTACATTTTGGCCTAATTCATTGTCGGTAATTATGGTGACACAGCATTGACTTTATAATAATTATTTAAACTGCTTATTGTTCAACGTTAAGCATATTTTATGTATTAAATTCAATTTAAATTTGTTTTGTAGTGGTATTGCCTACATTTTCTATGCTCGGCCAGGGTAATACATTTTCTAACCTGTCAATGAGCGTCAGTGAAAGAACGGAGCCAATGCTGAAGGCCGTTGTCTCTTTTCGTATCAGCACGAACCGAACATGTTTCGTAATGGACGCAAGATGACTGTCGTTGCAAAATTACCAATCCAGTAATATAACAAGTGATGTAAAACTGATTTTGCTCTTTAGCGTCTACAAGATGTCTTGTAACCCTTTCGTGGATTGTATTTATCGTGCTTGACGTACAGTTCCGGTAAAAAAAAAACGCCTTTTTTCGTTATATCGAGGGCCGTAACGACGATCATGGAGAAATTCGGGTATCTAGAAAACTACTTGACGGATTTTCATGTAACAAAGACTGAACTTCTTAGTAGATTGTCTACTATATTTCTACCCTTATTAATACTACATTAACTGACTGAAAATAATTGGCCGAGCGAGAAAAGCATAAAGATATCTCTTAACTGCTAATTAGATTGTCTACTATATTTTTACCCTTATTAAATACTACGTTAACTGACTGAAAATAATTAGCCGAGCGAGAAAAAATATAGATATCTGATGATATCTCGAAACTACTAGAGGGAGTTTCATGAAACAAAGACTGAACTGCTTATGAGATTTTCTACCCTTATTAGATACTACGTTAACTGGCTGAAAATAATTGCCCGAGCGAGAAAAACAAAGATATTTATTCTCGAAAATTTGTCGATGGATTTTCATGAAACCAAGACTGAATTGCATATTAAATATTTCCACTATATTTCTACCCCTATTACAAACTACGTTACCTGAAAGAAAATAGTTGACCGAGCAAAATAAACCGAGAAAATCGTAAAGAAATCTAGAGAGTTATTGGACTGATTTTCATGAAATAAAGACTGAATTGCTTGTTAGATCGTCTAGTATATTTTTACCATTACAACATACCATAGTAACTTGCTGAAAATCGCACGCCGAGCGAGAAAACCGAAATGATATCTGATGATTTTTATAAAACTAATGGGCGAATTTTTATGAGACAAAGGCTACAGTTGCTTATTAGGACGTCTAGTATGCCTCTACCATTATTATAAATTACTTTAAATGGTAGACGGTAGTTGGCCAAGTGAGTAAAATGTTACAATATCTGATAATACTTCGATAACTCGTTTTTTTTTTTTACATAAATTTGTTATTAAGCCTTAATACTCTTTGCTCTACATTTACAACAAGGACGATAGAGGAGCAAACCCTGTGATTCGAACCGTGAAACCTTTAATCAGTGCAGGGATACGAGATAATTGTTACCAGAATTGGGCAAAAGCCGACAGCCAACAGCCGCTGAAATAGGATGGTAGTATCTTGCACTATCCTGACCTGCAATGACTAGCAGGAACTTTGCCAGGACCTCCTTTCTAGTCAATTCTTTCAGGCAAATAGCAAGTTTCGTTGCTTATTCGAGTGTTTATTATCTTATAAAATGAGAGCAACCAGCGAAAATAGGTATTCAGCTGCAGATCACATTGCGTTGTCTGAATAAAACTAAACAGTGCCCTCCTATATTAACATAAGTACTGCACTTTTCAAAAAAAATTGTTCTGCTTAAAAAAATTAATATTCATAATAGCATGTTAACATTCTCTAATATATTGCCCTCCTATATCAACTGAGCTTTTCAAAAAATTGTTCTGTTTAAAAAACTAAATATTCATGGTAGCATGTTAGCATTCACTAATAGCATGTTAATATTTATATTTGTTAAGTGTTTGTTAAACTATTCGACAACTTCCAAATTCCATTAGTTTTTTTTTTTTTTTTTAATTAAGAGTTGTTTTTCGTTTTAGTGACGCGTGTTGCCAAGCAGGAACTTCGCATCCTTGTACTATTGTCAAACTGTGCATCAGTCTGTATCCACTATAACTTTCGGAACAATTATCCGATTCAGTTAAAACTTTCCACATGCATTCTATGCCCTAATTGTGGACAAAATTCGTAAATAAATAAAATGTTTATTTTTCTTACATCAAGTATTCAGGAAAATTAAACAAGTAATTACCGTGAAATATTGTGTGACACCCTAATATCAAGCACATCATTACTTTCAATCAGTGGGTGAAAACCATAAGAAATTCACTTAAGCCAACTTCACGGAGTTTTCATTTGGTGTAATTAAATTGTTATTCTACCTACTGGACACAAAATTTACGTTTTTTTGGCGTTATAAAATTATTTTGAATCTTTTTCGTCTTAACCTATTCGAAGTTTTCTTTGCTATACATAAGTACAATACAGTCTCCATTTAAATAAACTTTACTTAAATTAATATTTTTTAATGTTGCAAAGCAAGCCATAATATGGAATACCTGGATATCGATTTAAATTGTTTGAAATTACAATTTGGCACTTCCCCCATTTTATTAGAATACACTGAAGTAGTGTTCGATGAGCTTATTATTCGGCTATGTTCAGCAAACAGGAAGCACACATTTTCTGATTATTTCGTTAAATTCTATAAAATAATTTTGCTTTGAGTTGATGGATAAGTGCAGAAAACGTTTTAGTATTTTTCTTCAAAAAGTTAAAACTACAAATGACAACAAAATACTCTGTGAAACGAATACTTAGGTGCTTATCAGGTTCCTTCTACATTGCTACAAATATCCATCCAATAATAGTTTATCGAACAGGCAGCATTTCATGACATTTCTTTTATTCAACCAGCAATAATTAGACGTCCAACCAAACACTATAAGAAACAAAAAAGAGTAAAGAAGTGCGGATGAGATATCATTAGATCCAGTGTTGCTTGCTGGGTCAATTATATTTGGTTGCATGGCATTGCGTGTAATACGAATAGAAATACAGCAGACATAAAAAGCAATCCAGTTTTTGTTTCATTTAATTCTATCCAGTAGTTTATGAGATAGCTATCAATACGTGCTGCTCGCCAATTAAATTTAGCTGCTTAGTATTGCACGTAATGTGTAGAAATATAGCAGCTATAATAAGCAATTACTTTTTGTTTCATTCAAGTCTGTCCAGTAGTTTTCAAGAAGATATCATTAGACTGCAACCGGTGTTGATCGCTCAGCCAATATTTTGCTGCGTAATATTGCATGTAATACGTTTAGAAATACAGCAAATATCGTTATAAGTAGTCCAGTTTTTGTTTCGTTTAATTCTATCCAATAGTTTATGAGAGCATTAGATATAAAGACATTACTCGCTCAGCCAATTATATTTATCTGCTTAGTATTGCATGTAATCCGTATAGCAGGGCCGGGCCAAGATCAGTGAATCTGGGGGGGGGGGGGAGAAAAACGCAATTTGACGCCCCTTATCAGGTTTGCGCCCTCCCCCCTCTACCAATAACTTATACTCTTCAAAAAATGATGGCTTATTTGTATGGATACCAGACAATTCGGACCTGAAAACACGGGCCCAGAAAATACAATTCCAGCAAAAAATGTGCTCCCAAGAATAGAGAAAAAAGAAACTTGCTACAATTTAGTCCCAATTGAAAAAAAAAATGCTAGTTAAGATTTGATGACCAATTACGACAGTATGGTCCCAAGTTATATTATCTTAATCTTAGAAATATTGGTGACATTATAGAGCACACCCAGAGTTTCACGTTTCATCTTTTCTGGCAGGGGGTTTCCGGCAGTTCTGACTGGCGTAGCTTTAAGATGTTTAATGTTCCCGTGTGAAGTGCAGCTACCTACCCCCCCCCCCCTTCTCTACAGTTCTTATACGTAGCACGTATGTATAAGACAAAATAAAATAAAAATAGATTTATATATAGCACCTACTTCATGGAGGTAAATTTATTTGCTTTTATACAGGGTGTACCTAAAGGGTTTAGCCAAACTTTCAGGGTCTAGTCTATGATCAAAAGAAGATTAAAAAGTCCTATAAACATGGGTCTGGAAATGCATCCGTATTTCGTTACAGCCTCCCCAAAGTTAGGGGTTGAACGTTGGAAGTTTTTTTCAGAACTTCCCACCTAATTTGTCCAAACAACGTATACAATTGTCACATCCTTCTTGCAGTTTCATTACTTCATAATGTACAGTTGATTTGAGATCTCAAAGCTTTGCGGATGGGAAATGAGAGTCAAGGTGGAGGACAAGTGGGGGAGGAGGAGGAGAGCAAACTTCTTTTGTCCTTTGGAAGGTTTGGCCAAATCTTAATGACGGATTTTAGTAATATCAAAACAAGACATAAGGCCATTAGTACGGAAAGCCTGCCTTTCAAGTTACATAAATCTCCAGCTAGCCTTTCTGTCTAGCTTCCCTGCAGAGCAGATGATGTAGCAAGTACTGACAACGAAAACCGTGCTTCATGGCTACCCAGCAACAACATTATAGGTCTTGCTGGAAAACATTGATCTCTTTTTCTGCATCTCGTTGAGCTTCTTTTATCAGTCGCATTTCAACTCATTTAGGCCACACTGCAACAAGCCATACACCAGGTGTCTTTGAACATGTTCGCCAGTCAATGGCAAGACGTACTCTTGCCTGTGTTGGATCGCATGGTGAACACATCGAGCACCTTTTGTAGTCACAAAAGGCACAAATTCTCTCTTCTAAACTGAAGACGATACCAAATTGGAGATTTTGGTGCTCTACATGGCGACGCAGCATTTATTTCAGTAAAACTATTAAAGAGGCGCCCTCCCTCAACTTGTTCCCCCCTTTCCTCCATTACTACCCCAACCACAAAGTTTTCTTTAGGTGTTCTTTTTTTCTTCTTCTGCACGCAATTTGTTTTGTCCATCCCTGCGTCCCCGAGTCGTTTTGCTCACGCTTGTCAGTGGAATATCCGCCAGTCAAATACTGCCGGACCCATATTTGCACACGTTATCACTAGTACGGGTATCAGTCACGTGACAGGCATGGGTTAGCTTACTACGTAATGGGGATGGGGATTTAAGGCCATTGGGAAGAAAATACGTTACCTTTGACAACAGTTATTGCTAGTTGATGAATTCTATTTGTTCATTTATCTTGTAATCGCTATCAGCTAAAGTAAATTTTAAAAAGTAATTTTTTTCTAAATTTGAACATCCGAACTTGGCGCCCCTGTTAGTCATTTTTGGGGTAGCCCCCCCCCTTCCCCCCACAGGGCACGGCCTTACCGTATAGACATAAAGCAGATATAATGAGCAATCCAGTTTTTTTTTATTTAATTCTACACAGTAGTTTTCGAGATATCATTAGATATCAACCTGTGTCGCTCACTCACCCAATTATATTTTTTCCGCATAATATTGTATGAATATGTACAGAAATATTACAGATATCATAATAAGTAATCTACTTTTTGTTCAATTCTGTCCAGTAGTTTTTCAGATATCATTAGATATCAACCCGTGATGCTCGCTCGGTCAATTATATTTTGATGCTTAGTACAGCATGTCATACATATATAGAAATACATCAAATACCAAGATACGCAATCTACTTATTGTTTTATTCAATTTTGTTCAGTAGTTTTCGAGATATCTTTAGATATCAATCCGTGTTTCTCTCTCGGCCAATTACATTTGGGTACTTACCATTGCATGTAATACGTATACACCGTGATTCATAAAGTACTGAAGAATAGGCATGTAAGACGTTATTTGCAATATAGGACGGCAAGCCAAATTGGCCAAGGATATTTTAGCTTTCACGGGAGTGACGTGAAATCATTGTATAATAATTTCACGTGACTCTCCCCTGTTAAAGCTAAAATATCTGTTGCCAATTTGGCCTGCCGTCTTATATTGCAAATAACGTCTTATAGGCCTATTTTTAAGTACTTTATGAGTCACCCTGTAGAAATATAGCTTCTATCATAATAAGCAACCCTGTTTTTGTTTCACTCAACTCTGTCCAGTAGTTTCCAAGATATATTTGGATATCAACCCGTGTTTCTCGCTCGGCTAATTATATTTGGCTACTTACCATTGCATGTAATAAGTATAGAAGTATAGCTGATATCATAATAAGCAACCCTGTTTTTGTTTCGTTCAATTCTTTCCAGTCGTTTTCGAGATATCAACATTTTTGTTCAGGGTAGAAGCTCAATGAGTCATCATATTAATCTTGCAACCTCTTCCGATAACGTTTTCCGAAGGCGTTTTTTTTTTTACCGGAACTGTACAGTTACGATATAATAGTAAATAATAGTAATAGTAATAATAAATACGTGTAGATGCTTTCTAAGCAGATTTTGTGCCCAGTTCATCAGTGTGTTGTAATTGAAACAGAATTCGAAATGTCATACGTTCCTGCTTCTACCATGAATTGGCATGGCCATGTTCCATGTTCCCATTATGAGAAAAGACTGAAAATTGCAACAGCGCCTCGGTTTGGGAGAAATCGTCCGAAAGACAGAGATGTTAAAAATCAGTTAAGCAACCTACGCATAGCCATCGTGCTCGGGTAACTAGTAAATTCGACCATGTAACTGTCATCCAAGGAATTAGTCACGAAACTGTCAAAAGTGTCATAATGAGGTGTACCCCTACTGATCAAATAGTATTGAATCAGGATGTATTTTATTTCAACAACTGTATCTATTGATATTTCTTAGTCGAGCATTAATATATTGGTTAAGTTTATTTCCCTGAAGACCATCATATTCAGTAATGCAGATATAAAACGCTTTTCTTAAATAAAGCACTTGGTTATGCACAGTTTCAAAAGTGTTAAGCTATCACAATATCTCACAAATTTTCGATAGTCATTAACACTGATGTTATACGCAGCATGGCTATCTTCTCTAGGCACACTTCGACTTCACATATAACTTCGTCGCACGCACTCCCGTGCGACTAACAACAGGGATGTACGTGTGACGAAGGAACACGTGAAGTTGCAGTGTACCTAAAGAAGATAGTCGTCAGGCGTAACCCATCACCTTTGTTTAGGACTATCAAAAATTTGTGAGGTATTGTTATATCTTAAACTTTTTAAATTGTGCGTAACCAAGTGCTTTATTTGCGATGTTTCAAGTTTTTCAAAGTAAATCGTTCAACGGTTTTAAGACTTTTCTTCTGTAAAACATTCAGAATAAAATAAATACCTTCTGACAAATACATAAACGATAAAGGTTTCCATTACGGAAAAGTCTTTATTTCGACTGCACCCTTACAATCATGATTTCCTCTCTTTTATTTAGAAATCCCTTTTAACATGTTAGTTGGTTTTAACTTCGAAAGTGATCGGCCTCGTTACGTTAACTACGCCACCTTGGGAACATACCTTGGAAGTCAGATGATGTTTACATTTCCAGAAGAAAGTAAGTGCTAAATTGAAAGGAATAGTATGATCCTGTAAAAATGTAGATTCAATCCAGAGGCAATTCTGTCCTTCACAGAAAGAGCTTCAAGATTTGTTTGCAGTTGGAGAAATGACTTTACATTATAAATATTGGCTCTAACAACAACAAATGGAGTATTTGGTAACAGTAAAAAAATGAAGAATTTAAAGCAATGAAAACATATTTAAAAAAGTTATGTTAATGGTTATACAGGGTGTAACAAAAGGTTACGTCCATACTTGGGTGACTAATTCCTTGCATCAAACTAAGAACATAATTCCTATAAACATTTGGCCAAAAAACGTTTTATTCTTTAGTTATCGCATGAATTAATAACCCAAATTTCAACTTTTTTCCACCCACCCACCCACTCCCACTAATTAGAGATTGCAGACACAAAGCAGAATAGGAAGGTAGTGAACGAAGATAGTGAAAAAACTGTTAAACAGTCAAAGTCAGACTAACGGAAAAATATCTCTTGCCCAAACATTTGCCCTATAAGGGGAGCAACCATTGTTTGAAATTCTTTAGTCGGTGTTAATGTAGGCCTGAGAATACCATAGTGGTTTTAATCCCGTAAACAGAATCTGATGCACGGCAGAAACTCAAAAAGAAAAACATCTTGAAATAAGAAAATTTAAAACAAAACCCACAAGGGTGAAAAAAAACCCGCCAAGTTTCAGCCATCACTAGTAGTGATTTCAGATTCAAAATGGCTGCCACTAAGTTGTTACATTAGTTGCCATGCAAGTTTTTGATTTAACGTTTGAGGTAAGATTCGGTGGGATTAGCTTGACAACTAATGTTGCTACTTGGTGGCAGCCATTTTTGGCTCGGATATCACTATTTTGATTGGCTAAAACTTGGCGTGTTCTTTTCACCCTTGTAGGTTTTGTTTTAGATTTTCCTATTTCAAGACGTTTTTCTTTTTGAGTTTCTGCCGTGTAACTGTTTACGGGATTAAAACCACTATGGTATTAACCGGCCTACGTTAACACCGACTAACGACAATTTCAAACAATGGTTGCTCCCCCTCTAGAACAAATGTTTGGGTAAGAGATATTTTTCCGTTAGTCTGACTTTGACTGTTTAACAGTTTTTTCACTATCTTCGTTAACTACCTTCCTATTCTGCTTTGTGTTTGCAATCGCCAGTTAGTGGGAGTGGGTGGGTGGGGGAAAAGAAGTTGGAATTTGGGTTATTAATTCATGCGATAACTAAAGAATAAAACGTTTTTGGCCAAATGTTTATAGGAATTATGTTCTTAGTTTGATGCAAGGAATTAGTCACCCAAGTATAGACACAACCTTTTGTTACACCCTGTATAATAATAATATAATAATAATAATAAAAAGTTGCCCGTAGAATGGCATCAGATAATGAGCCATTTCGTAAATTTGTACTCTAGGTTGAAAAAACCTTTTGTGATAGAAATTTCAATGTTTGATGTGCACTAAAAGTTCAGGTGACGTATGAATCTGCAAGTTTTGATTGGTGTGGCAATGTTTGACTTCTGCCTTCTCAAGTCTGCCATTGTAATTCAAATGAGCCTAACGTCTAAAACTAAAAAAATGCTGTTTTGATTGCCTTAAAATATAATTTTGTCAACATCTCATTTCATCGGAGACCATGTAAAGTAACCATAAATGCAAAGAATTTAATAACTTTTGCTCAAAACGTTTATTTACCAAAGATGGGTTGTTTTTTGTTAATTTTTGGACCAAAAAAAAACTTTTATTTACCTTTATTTTTTCTGATAATATCAGACGAAATATCGACTAAATTTAATGTGTAAGTAAATTATGTAGAAATAAATTATGTATATTGTGTAAATAAAAGTTTTTTTAGCCAGTCAGTGGCATATACTCACAATGGAAAACCTTTATTAATAGTAGTAACACAGGCTGAAAAATTGCCACGCCATCCAAATTTTTTAAGTTTCAATTGTTTTCCCTACAGAAAATGAAAAAAAATTTAGCCCACTAAGTATATGCTATAATTAATTCTTTTTACATTCCTAAACGTAAAATAAAAACAATGATATGTGTTATGTAGACGATTTCAAGAAATTAAAACGTGTTCAAGTGATTATCATTCCATTCTGGCCAAACATAGATGGTGTTGCCTCGTTTGTGTGACTACTTTTTCCAGCTAATAAATGCTTTAAACCCTTTGAAAAATATTAAAGAAATTATATTTTTTCTTTGTGTGTGATACCAAAGGTTTATAATTTGGAAAGTTAACTCAAACATGGTGAAGCAGCCTTCACGCGAGGTGTACGCATAATCTTCGACAGTTTCTAGCATGACCGTTTACTTTATATCGTGCTTTTTATTGCCTTAACTGATTTTTTGTTGTTGTTGGCAGTGTCGTTAAAATTTATGTGAAACTGCTTTGGTTTTGATGAAAATAACGATTGGTTCAAGCGATAGTAACTCTCAACCTGCATGGAAGTTTGGTCGTGTTTTAAAGCTATGAATCGCCTTTTCACGTTGCAATATATGAAAAACTTCATCAGTTTCAACGTCACTGCCGTATTCCTCGAGTAAACTATTCTGTTTCGAAATCGTTTGTAACTCCTGTAGTATTGTGAGCTCTGATGGGTTTGCTCATGACACGTGAACCTTGAACGCAGTGTGGGCCTGCTATCAAGTGATTGACGTCAGGTGAAGTATTTTAGTTGTTCAGTCTTTTAAGAATAAATTTTTTTTAGTTAACACTCATTCTTCACTGATTATATACCACTCATCTATAATTTAACGGAGCTCACCGAAGAACGGGCACTTTGCTCTCGACAGCACCGTAGCAGCTGCAGGGAGGTTTGGGATTCCTGGAGTTGAGCGTAGCGTACTGTTTTTTTCTGTAGCATATTAATCGAATTGTACGTTTCATTTTTCTCAGTCTGTTGTTGTACGTCACTCAAAAGAGAAGGATGGAGGCTGACTTTCAACTGCTGCCTATTTTACCTAGTAATATTTTAGTTGCTGGTGCTTCACAATCTGGCAAGACATGCTTAGTTTACAGGTAGTGGTTCATAGAGAGGCAATGTTTTCTAAAAGGTTTAATCGCGTTATTTAATCGTGCTATAGTGAATTTCAGTCATCCCCGAAACTCGAAGTGCCTGAAATAAACTGGATTGAAGATCTGCCAGCTGATCTTTTACCACAGCTTTTCAGCCACAGATACAAATGTACTGATTTTAGATGACCTTATGGAGTGTAATGAGAGTTCCGCAAAATTATTTACTAAAGGCTAGCACCACCGTAATCTTACGGTAATATTTATGATACAAAACGTGTTCATTAAAAGTAAAGAAAGTAAAACCATCAGACTTAATACCCACTACTGAATTCGCTTTAAAAATCCTAGAGAACAGTCACTAATTGTTCACCTGGCTAGACAAGTGTATCTAGGAGAGAGCAAATTTTTCATTGAAGCCTATGTCGATGTTACTGCACAGGCTAACGTGTATTTAATCATTGATTTCATGCAAGAGATGCCAGAGCACCACCGACTCCGCACTGGGAAACTTTACTCATGAGCAACAGTACGTCTGTCCGAAAGCAGTAGTACCCTGTCAGGTCACAAGAAAAAAAAGCTGCCTTCGGCAAGTAGTGGTAAAGTGCGATATGAGGACCCGGCACCCCTCCGTGACGTCATTACCCTCACTTTTGGATTTCATCGATCTGGAGGAGGGTGGTAAAGTGCTTTTTTGACCTTTTTACATCCTGGAAGTGACAGCGTTACCCCAATTTTTTTGTTTTCATCAATCTGGAAGAGGGTGGGAAGGTCCAAGATGGCGGATCGGAAGTGATGTCATTACCCCTACTTTTGGTTTTCATCGATCTGGAGGAGGGTGGGGAAGTGCTTTTTCCTACCTTTTTTCATCCTTTTGCTACATCCTAGTAGTAAAATGCGATATGAGGACCCACATACCCCCAGTGACGTCACTTCCGGTCGGCATACCTATGATGTCACTTCCGGTGGGCGAAGCATCCAGTGGGCGTTAATCTGGAGGATGGTGGGGAAGTGCCTTTTGCTGTCTATATAACTTCACTTCCGGTGGGCAGGCTACGACGTCATTTTCTAAGATGGCGGCGCTCATGTAAACGGGAAGTACACCCATTTTCCAAGATGGCTACCGCCATGTGAGTTCTGCCATTTTACAAGATGACATCCCACTGTCTTGGCTCAGTAGGGAAAGGGGTTTTTTGCTACGTGTGAATTCGCGATATGGCAGAGACATACAGATAAGATGGTGGAACGGTATGAGGCACCGTTTGGGACATTAAAATTACCATGCTAATGTAAGCTAAAGTAGGTTTACAATCGAAATAAAAAGAACTCTCATGAATAAACACAACTTTTTCGTAAAACGTTAAAACTTTTACACGAATAAACAAAACTTTCTTATGAATAAATAAAACCAGGAGGAAATTAATAAAGCATACACAGTATGCGGGGAGTAGCTTACTTGGATGATTCTGCACCCGGCATTTACCGTTTGCCCTGCCATCGTGCGGCAGATTTTGGCCCTACGACTAATAGCAGCGTTGGTCGCCAGATGGCGAAACTGGTATTGAGCGACAATATTTAAAGTTACGTTTTGTGAAGTTTAATGTAATTATTATTTTTACTCCAAAAATGGTGTATTATAGTTTATCCTGTTTTAAATAAGATTCGGATTTTGTAAAATCTAGCCAATCCCAAACAGTCTAGTAAAGCTACGTTGGGCTATGGTTTGAGCTCACGTTTTGGCCAATTCGACGGAAACAACAATGGCGTCATTGTCTATCGCTTCGCCGACGAACGTTCGTTGTAACTTGCGCGTATTAATAATTAGGGTAGATATATCAGGGACGTAAACCGAAACCGAAACCTTTACGTCCCTGGATATATGAAACAAATCACAACGCTGACGAGTGAGGTAAATCATTCTAGAACCGCCGAAAAATCTCGAAATGTAGTTTATTGCGACAGATACTTAAAATCCACTCGAAAAAAACACGGCGTTTCAGTGGTTAGGCTTAGCCATTAATGGGTGTTACAAGTCAAGGAGGATGGTTGCCCGTCATGATGACGGCTTGTGGAAAGCGAGATCGGATTGAATAGAATGGCTGCGTGATACAGATCGAAGCTATAATTCATTGGTTTAAACTATAAGTCAAAGTACGTGAAAGTTCAATTTAAGAACTACGTCAGCAACTACTTTCTCATTCGGCTACGCGAATTTTGTAGCTCAAGAAGAAATTAATCTGTAAACTTTGTTTATTTTGTCATCCACTCATTCTCCGAGCTCGGAAATGGTTAATCCATCGTGCTAATTACAAACCACACGTCTTTTAAAATATATACACGCTATAGTTTATTTAAATTAAATAAACGTATTGTTAACACGTCTGCACGTTCCGTCAATTAAAAGAGCAAAGTTTTAAACAAACTCCCGTCGTAGCACCCAGGCACCGTATCACGTGATATCCAGTGTGTGCTTCCTTATAGTTTAAAAAAAAATGCCGTTTAATTATAAGGCCACTCAATCAGAGCCGTAGTTACCCAGTGGGGGGAGGCAAGAAAGACTGAAGAAGGCGTAAAAGAGCTTATCCAAGTATAATTTTCTTTTCATATTTTTTTTAAAAATCGTTTTCGTTTAAATCTGAAGTGCAAACTTTAAAGTTAGACTTCATTCTTTCGTTGTTATGACGGGGGGGGGGGG
>JAHWFP010266342.1:7856-29135 GCA_023313725.1 Lithobius niger | reverse complement strand
TGCATTCATCAAATGCATAAACACTGCCTTAATTCTGTTAAAAAAAATGCCCACTGAGTGTTTACCATGGGTTTTTTAATTGGGGGTTTCCATAATTAAACAAACCAAAAATTATACCATTTTTTAACAATGTTGGGTGTGTTGCCACAGTAGGAGGGGGAGGGGTGATGGGTCTACCTCTATTGCTCCTATTTTCCGAACACTACAAAGTTATAAATTGGTTTTGGGGCAAGTTCACCATACAGTGTAACCTAATTTGAATCCTGATGGCCTATCTATAAGACACTGCATTATTTTCAATTTCACTGTGCAATTCAGTTACCCATAAAAAAAAAGACATCTGTATACAGCAATACAAACGATTCTGCTTACATTTCGTTTGCAACACTTCATAAAATAAAATAAATTCTTTGATAAATTCCCTTTCCAACACTTACATGCATGCATTCCTGCTTTGCCCAAGTTACACTTCAGTGGATGACAAGGAAATGGATAGTTTAACCAATACCACATTGCAGGCAACCAAAACTAATTAGATGCACAATATTCCCTCCCATACCTGCCCCCCTTGGAAAAATTTCTGTTAACATTGTATTTCGCAGGACTTAAATGGCGGCCTCAGGTCACATGACCTTAGGCAGCCAAGCAGGGCCTACCTAACATCATGTTGACCACTCTTGAAGCTGGAAAGCTGTCGTGAGACAAACCACTTTTGCAATCAAATGAAACAAAATGGAAGCCATTTGAATCTATTGCTACTACACTTGGTACAGTCCACTGACGGGAGAGTTGGAAGTTAATACAAATCAACTTGCCAGCACTTGCCTAAGGCAGCATACCTTCATATGCAAATCAGCCTGTGAAGTTTAGAAAATTAAGATACCACAATATTATTGCTTTCAAGTATGTTAATGTTAGCATCCTAACTTAATCTGTTTACCTTTACTTTAGGTAACTTAAATAAAAATATTTCTAAATATATTTATAAAAGGACCTTTAGCAGTTTAATCCTTACCTGCAAATCATCATAGCTCACATTTAACCCAACCCACAATGCCCCTTTCCTAAAATTTAATAAATGATACACAAAAAAAAATTACATACACAAGGACTGAACCCAGTCCCATCTGCATACAAAGTGAACACTATACCCACTGAGCTACGGTGGTAGATAAAGTTTATAGCGTTGCAAGGAAAGGCTTAGTGATATAGTTGATTAATAAAAACTATATTTGAGTAACAGATTCCAAGTTTGTAACTAATAAGCTTGTAACAGATTGTAACAGATTCAAACTTGTAACTAATAAGCTCGTTTGGAACCTGTTAAATAAATTCTTTTTTTGCTGTTTAATTTCTAAAAATTTGTTCAACCTTTTTTTTTTTCATTGGCTAGGGCAAAAAAATTTTACTTGCTAGGGCAAAAATAGGCTTAACTGAAGTTTGGAATTACGGTTAAATTAAGTATTCTAACTGAATTAGGCCATACAGTTTATTGGGAAAGGGAGAGGAGGCTTTTCCTAAAGCTCTGTTTGCCATAGCCACATTAATTTTATTGCACATTACTTTTTCATATTTTAGCAGATTTTGACAATCAAGTACATATTCGAAGTGTCCTTTTGAGAGTTATGCATCACTGTTTATCGTGTGTCGATGTCATAAACCGTTCTTGAGAAATTTTTGAAAAATTCTGAACAAACTGGAATTTTTTCACTCTTTTTACAAAAACTTTTTTCAAAATTTAACTGAATTTTACATTGAAGTACACAATTCGAAGCGTCTTTTTGAGAGCTACACAACGTAGTTTACTATGTGTCGATATCACAAACCGTTCTTGAGAAAACTTCGAAAAGTCTGAAAAAACGAATTTTTTCGACCTTTTTACAATAACTTTTTTCATAATTTAACCACATTTTATAATCAAGTACACAATTCGAAGCGTCTTTTTGAGAGCTACACAACGTAGTTTACTGTGTGTCGATATCACAAACCGTTCTTGAGAAAACTTCGAAAGAGTCAACAAATTGAAATTTAGATAGTTTGAGAAATTTTGCTGTATGTCGAACAGTGAAAGCAAGAAATAAAAAAAAAATATTTTGAATTTAGCGTTTCTTTCAATTGCAGACTTCAGTCATAACCGTATACAAGAGAATTACAGCCGTACATTTTTTTTATCAGCCATTAGGAAAATTATTTGCAATCTAAGTAAATGTCATACTGGAAGCATTTCGTCTCAATTTAGTGCTTGATGAGTAATCGTGAAAGCCTACGTTTTCAATATTCATTATAAAAAAGCGCTTCATGGTAATCTTTTTAAACTTTTAATAATTTCCTTCCTTGCAAAACATACTATCATAAACTATACGTACATATTTAAAAAAATCAATTTTAAGGTAACACTATGGAGAAACCCAAACTTCCCAGCTTAAAAAGATGGGAGGTGCATAAGGCTGCCACCAGGGGTCAGCATATGGTCTGCGAGCCACGGCGTCTGACTTTCTTGGCATTGTGCAATGCAGAGGCGTAAGTTCAAAATTGGAACTCGGAGGCGGTAGTGCAGTGAGGGCGCCGTCCATTAAAAAAGAAATGCAGTTTTGCCACACAAGGCAAGAACCCAGTAGGGGCTGCCCCCCTCCGCCCCCCCCCCCCCCCCCCCCCCGCATAAAAAAATGTTGTTTTAGTAACACAAGGTGAGAGCCCAGTGGAGGTGGCATTCCTTTATAAAAAAATTATAGTTTTTGCTGCACAAGGCAAGAGCCCAGTGGAGGCCACTCCCTACCTCCCCCCCCACATTCATAAAAAGTGCAGATTTTGTCACACAAGGCGACGAGAGACCAGCAGAGCCATTCATAAAAAACAGTTGCAGTTATTGCCACATAAGGCGAGTACCCATGGAGTTCCCCCCTCCCCCTTTTTAAAAATATAGCACAATTAAGTTTTTGTGGCACAAGAACAAGCAATACGTTACTTTCTCATATTTTGCGGTCTTCAATAAAGTTTAAATTGGGACAAGTGAAGGGAGAGGCAAAGTTGGGGGGCAAAGTTGGGGGGGGGGGGCAGAGGCGGCTGCTCCCCTGCCCCATTGTAGTTACACCACTGCGTGCAGTGATGCTGTACTATTTAATGCACGTGAAAGCTTACTGCTGATTAAAATGTTTACCATTTTTATTTTGCACACGACAGTTGGT
This sequence comes from Lithobius niger, assembly GCA_023313725.1. Classification (NCBI taxonomy): domain Eukaryota; kingdom Metazoa; phylum Arthropoda; class Chilopoda; order Lithobiomorpha; family Lithobiidae; genus Lithobius; species Lithobius niger. The sequence continues at coordinate 25,950 of JAHWFP010266342.1, read as the reverse complement.
GCATTCTACTTGGCTAAACAACATTACGGGAAAATGGTTAAAAATTAATTGTCTTAGTGTGCAGGTAATTTACAGCTCTATAGGTAATTCAGGGTTCGTGCGAATCAGCTAGGAAATGTCCTGGAAAGTAATAATGAAATTTCATGCCTGGAAAAGTGCTTGAAAATTTTGAAAATGAATGTATTATCAGTAGGGTGATGAACGGAAAGTCGACGACGTGACTGAAGAACACTGACAAAATTAGCCAAGAAGGTAGGTAGCCTTACGTTATTCTTCATTTGTTTGGGCCTGAAAAGTTTTGAAGGTGGGGCTCTAGCTTTAATTGTATTTATGTTTATAATGGTTGGATACTGCAGTAAAGTTTCACGTGGACTAAACAATACAGCAACAAACAATGCAGTATCTGAAACCTTACAGAAAAGTTTATTTATGTTCCTTTGCTGTTTTCACTTCTGATCTGTTAAACCTTAATTAAATACCAAAGAGTTCGTTTCTATTTTCTAATTCGTGCTACTTTGGTGAACGACGCAGTTTGGATTAACATGTTTTAATGTTTTGTATCTTTACCAATTACGGTTTGCACAAACCAAATTGGACACAAACCCTTTAATCTTCAGTCTGTCTTGCCGCTGTCGTTTGCTGATTGGCATTTGCATAATAACAATATTTAAAACAATGTAAAACGATCATTCTGTGCGTATAGAGCTCCCTAAACCTTGAACCACTTGACCAATTAGATAAGGCTTATGAAAAGGCAAAATGTTCAGAGCAATAATTGTAAAATAAGCTAAGAACCAACTTTATAGGTGAAATAGTTTGATCTGTAGTCAGCGTAGTAGAAACCTGTCGTGTCACAAGAACAACAAGCCAAAAATGAAATTCACGATTCCAACTCGAAGTCCAAATCTCAGATGTGACAAATCGGAAATTAATAAACATTCGGACACATGTTCACCAAATCCAACAAAGATACGTGCGTGCTAAATACGAGTGGAAATTATTAAAAGATAGAGAAGAAATTAACCGTCAAAAATTAGGCTTTAACACGGGAGGCTGAGGTCTGACTTGGTTTGAAACAGTTACGGCAAATACTTTAATGTTGTCAGTGGTGCCCTTAAAGAGAGTTGATTATTTACGTTCGCTCAACTGTGTCTTGATATGCAATGAATTTAATTGGCCAATGCATATTTTTACTAAATAAGCAGATGAATTGCGGTAAAAGATGTACAGGAACTAAGAAAGTAATGCATAAAGGACAAAATTATCTATATTGGATTACTACCTTCTCTCCAACAAGGTAACATGACAGGTTGCTAGGGCTAGTGTCACAGTGTGTCCTTTGGTTTGTGCCGCATTCTTTAGTCAGGCCAAATCAAACGGTGGTAAAGTTGCATTTCCCCCACCCCCTCCCGAGGGTGGGTTTAACGCGTATTATCTAACTGCCCCGAAAAAGAGCGCTAATAAGTAATAGTTATTGGTTAAAATCGAGCAGTTATCGATTTTTAACCAACAGCTGCGATTATTGACCGATTATTGACCGGCTCGAGTATGCAAATAGGTCGAGAGCGGAGACCGAGACCTATTTGCATACGAGAGTCGGACAATAATCACAGCCGTTGGTTAAAAATCGTAATCTCTCGATTTAAACAATAAGTTATTTATATCACGGTTGGGACGTCAAGCTAATTCTTATTTAATTAAAACGTTTTGTGTTTGTGAAAATTGCTTCAAGAAATACGGTAATACCTTATGTCCAAGGAGGTTAAAGTTGGGGACGTACAGGAAGGTAACATTAATCCTGTCCGACCCAGAAAGGTGTGGAAAGAGGCTAAACGGATATGACCATCGCAACTGTCATTATGTGAAGGGAAAGGAATTACGAACGAATTAAAGGTCCTTAAGGTACCTTTGGTCTTTATTCTTCAGACAATCGTTACTGTTTTCCCACTTACATTCGATATTGCGTCGTCTCATCCCATCCCTCTTGTCTAGCAATTCTACGTCATAGTCAGAAAAGGTCGTGACGGCAAAATCAATTTCTCTCTTGAAATGAACACAGCCGAGTCACCTGGGATCTATCGGGTGTCGGAGACAAGCCGAGATGCAACCAGCAGTGAAGCTAGAGTTGATTATCTCCGTTTTGGCCTACAATAATAGTGGCCTTAAACATGGTGAAGAGAAAAACGGTCTTCTGTCGTCAAGAGTTTCAAAGAGAAAAAAAATTGGTAACAAGAGAATTGGGAGAGGTGACGCAACAAGGATGAAGCGTGTTACAACAAAGTTGAACAAAAAGTGTACGGTTAAACAACGTTAAGTGATAATGTGGTGTTCGTCCCTCGGCTACAAAGCTGGTAATTACACACACAACATATAATGGTGTACGTCACATACAGTTTACAACAAACGGTAACAATGAAATATTCAACAGTATTTGGGCTCTGGCCAGAGACTTTTACAGGTATCCACTTGATTACGTTAAAAATGTATAACGGGCCTTTTTAGGTTAGCGTTTCGGTAAATATTTATGGCCGTGTAGTTATTTATAAATAACATCAAGCTTCATGCCTTACGGTGTAATGTACCCTCGGGAGCGACGTAGTGTCCGCTACGCACAAAGATAGGTAGCCTGAGACGTTTTAAATGACGTTATGTAGTGAGGAAGTGGTTTGGGTGTGTATCACTTCCCACATATCTTGCAGAAATTTAGATTTTGGTTTCAAACCTGTTTTAATAACGACAGCCTTCTGGCTGAAAAGTCTGGGTTGCTTTTACGCCTGTAGTCAAACTTTTTTAGTGTTTATTTTTTCGTTTTCTAAAGTAAAAATTTTGCTCTTCGTTTGTTACGAGAGTATGTGGATTCAATGATGGATTTATCCGACTCGTGATATGATACCTGTATGATAATGTTGTGATAACTCCTAACCCCATGATAACCTTATGGTAACCTTCAAAGGTAAAAGGTTTACTCGAAGGTTTCTTGAGTTTATTTCTCCGGGTATGCTCCTACTCAACAATAAAAATTAAAAATCATTTTCTTTCAGTTTTAGATGCTATGTTTCCTGAGCGAGATAAGTGTACCGTTGTCCAAATTGTCAGCAGTGTCGTGCCTGTAAGTTCATATTTTTGACTTCACCATTATAGTCCGGTTCAATTGGGACGAAGTTTGGACGAAGTTTTTGACGAAGTTTTTGACGAAGTTTGTGAAAAAATTCCCATAAAGATAAAATTTGGCAGATATGCCCAGAAATACTCCCCGAGAACATACTAAGTCCCCTAAAATCCCACTGGAGCTTTCACCACCATTTTGTAAAAATGGCCGCCGCCGGCTCCCAAATTGTCTTATTGCTTAAATATCGCACAAACTATTGCTCCTACCAATTTTAATCTACTAGTTTACTGAAAACGTGATGAATTTTGAAGAAATGGCCACTGCCGGCTACCAAATTATCTATTTAGTGGGGAGGGTGGGAGGTCTGAAAAAGTTTCACATCTGGCAACCAATTTGCCCCTTAGATTTCAGTTAGTACGTGGGTAAAGGAGTCTAAGAATCCCGAGTCACAATTTTTCATGCCTCTCTCCAAAAAATGTTTTTTTGGCTGTAACTTTTTAGCGGCCTACAAATCGGAAGCATAATGTGAAGCACAAAACGTTCAGCACACAAAAAGTGATAAATATCTTTTACGTAAAACCTACCATTGAACCCCAAAATCGCATGTAAAGTATATCACCCTTAATTTGTTCGAAAATTCCTTTTTTAACTGCTTATGCATTTATGCATAAAACAGTTATTGAAATACAGTCGGTGAGAAAGGTGCTCGCGTCGTTGGCTATTGTCTCGTGACGTCACGTCCCACTCCAGTCGTTTATTCGAACGGGTCATGCCATCACCTTAATACCCCGTTCACACTAAGATCCTTAAACTCGTTTAAACTCGTTTGGGCAACGTAGTCTGAACAACATCGTTTTCACTAAACGCGTTTCCAACGCGTCTGGAAGTCGTTTAACCTAAACGACTTCTTCAAAGTCGTTAAGCACACCAAACTCGTTTAAGGTCTGACGTTTTCCCGTTTTCCTGCTAGCGCCAATCTTCAATAATACCAGGAACAAATGAACATGCGAGCCCACTGTGTTCATTTGTTCCTGATAATACCCAGAATTCGTTGCGACAAACTCGGTTAAGTGTGATCGCTTCTTTTTGGGAACTCATTTAGCTGAGTCCGTATAGCTGAACGAGTTTAGTGTTAAACGAGTTTAAGGACCGTAGTGTGAACGTGGTTTTAGCGTCTGGCAAGAAGTGACTGAATATTAGTCGATTTATCATGATTTCGTGTAGAAGACGTGCCAGCAAATTGTAGGCGTTGTTATTGAACAGTTTATGGTCAAATCGTTTTCATATGAAGGGTTGTAGGTCCTTGAGTAAGAATTTTTGCCAATTATGCTTCCATAAGAAAAAGAAATTGTACCAGAACTGGTCTAGTTGATGTCACCTTTTGAAAACATGGCACCGAAAACGGGGAGTCCTATCGGTCGTTCTTCTTTGGGCGAACCGGTAACTATCCCAGTATTCTATGCATATTGACAATTCGGGCAATTATGTCGAACAAATAGCGGCTCCTGCTAAGCATATAATCATTGTACAATCCGCGGAAGTTATCGAAATATTATTTAGTGCAACAGTTGTAAGTCCGTTCGCGAGCAACGGGGTTGTGTGTAGATACGGACGAGCCCCGATAAGTTTGTGCGTAATTAATGGGCGTAGGGTGGTCCCTATCTAAGATAAACAATCTTTGTTAGGATTGATATAAAGAGTAGATCCCACCTTTCAGAAAATCCTAAGCATGTACACTTTGAACTATTAGATGGCTCGCAAGAGCACTTTGAACACGAAAATCCCTATAACAACCAATTGAAATAAAGTAGCTTTCGCGCAATTTAAGGGTGATAAACCGTAAATGCGATTTTGAGGTTCAGGGGATGCTTTTACGTAAAAGATGTTTATCATTTTTATGTGTTGAACGTTTTTGCTTCACATTATGCTTTTGATTTGTTGACGGTTAAAGAGTTATAGAGAAAAAAAACCGTTTTGGGGGAGGGCAATGAAAGATTGTGACCCGGAATTTTTTTAGACTTCTCTACCCATTTACTAACTGAAACCAAAGGGGCGAATTGGTTGCCAGATGTGAAAGTTTTTCACCCCCGCTCCCACCCCACTAGACAGATAATTTGATAGCCGGTGGCGGCCATTTTTTCAAAATTCATCACATTTTCAGAGTAGATTGCCAAAAAAAAAAAAGGTTAGCTTTAGCGTAAATATCATAAGGACTTGCAGATTTTTTTTGTTAACTTTAATTTAGATCTGTATAAAATTTTAGTAGAAGTAATAGTTTGTGCGATAATTAGAAAATAGACAATTTGGTAGCCGATGGCGGCCATTTGTTCAAAATGGTGGCGAAGGCTTCAGTGGGATTTTAAGGGACTTGTAGTATGTTTCTCGGGTAGTATTTCTCGACATATCTGCCAAGTTTCACCTTTATGGGAATTTTTTCCGACCTAAAGTGCTAAAGTGCACCGGACTAATTAACTGGATTTCTGTACCAACAGAAAGCTGAGTCGAATATCTTGAAATGTTGGTGATAGTTCACTAAGATGGATAATAGTGAAACTTTTTTTTAGCTGTGTACGAATACTTACTGGCACATGCCCTAGATTGGTTTCAAGTTCAGGCGGAAACGATGAAATGTAGAGAGAGATAGGGGTAAAAGTCGGGGTAAGAGTTGTAAAGAATCAGACAGTCAGTAGTTTTAAATACACTTATCGCATTCTGAAATCTTTGATCCATTTGTGTAGAGGACAAAATCCTGTCAATTGGATTGAATTATTAGGAATGTGTACAGAAAATATCAGCAGTTAACGAAATCTGGAGTACCCAGTTATTTACTGCAGTTGGAATGCCGTACATGTAGAACTGGCATACATATCGTGCAGTTTCCATACTTCTGTACTACGAGACTGATCTATTGCCAATCACGTGGTTCATAATTATACAAAGGTGGATTTCTAAACTTCTCATACTGCCAATCATACTTTGGACTTCGACTACCAGACTTCTTCCAGCCCGTTTTTGAACTTTCAAATGAGTCGACCAGAATTATTTCATCTGCTGGACTGCTGTATGCCAACCATACATTCTACTAGACTATAGATTGGAATCTCTCTCCCCCCCCCCCCCCCCCGCAATTCTTCTGTACCGATGCAGTTCCGAACTACTGACTGTAATCCACAAGTGATGTTCCCATAATCCTGAATTTCTAAGCAAACTGCAATAGGCCTATGCTAAATCGGGTTCCCAAATTTTTTTCCAAACATGGTGCCAACTATAAGTAGTACATAGATGGACTGCCGAACGTCTTCCAGAATGTTTTTAGATGGGCAACCAGCTAAAGACTTCAGATCAGATACAGAAATTATTCTGCTGTATACCAACTCAACAAACACAATATTAGACTACAAATTTGAATCTAGTGCTCCGCTCCAATTCTAATACTGATGGTCTTCCAATCAAATGGATTTCTTCAAAACTGATTTTAGTCGAGTCAACGAAGGCTAAAATTTGGCAAATAGTGGAATAAAATCCCAAAACCTTGAAACTTTGAAAAGTTGTTCGGGGATGTCTAGTAATGACTATATCAAAAGTTCTGATGATTTGGAGGTGAGCTGGCTTCGCTAGACCATAAAATACCCCAAAATAGGTCACTTTTTATTCGTTTTCCGATAATATCTCAGAATCTGTGGGTCCTACCAGAAAACTGCTCCCTACAAAAGTTAGAGAATAAAATTTGCCACAAACTTGATTCTATACATTTTTTCTCGCGCACTAGAAGTTTACGAGATATTAGAGTTCTAAATTTGAGAAATATCAGTGATTGACAGAGATCTGCTATACGGGGTGCACATAGATTAGGTGATCCGACCCTAACTGCATTTAAGTTACTATATCAATCATATAACATCAAACACTTATTTACCACTATAAATATTTATTTGTTGCATCAGGTTACTACATATAACATCGAATCGTAACTTCAAATACATATTTAATAACATCTAATCAAGTCGAAGTAAGCGTCCTCCTGAAGGTTACCATCCTGAACAGTTGGTGTCAGGCTATTCAAATAGTCACCGTGGCAGTTGTGGCAGATAGCAGTGCAACTCACGCTTATTTCCCTGCACCTTCACTTGTTTCCACAACCTGTGGTGCATCTGCTAAGTATGATGTTGAGGACTGCTTTAGGGGCAACAGCATCTTTGGTTGCAGTTACATTCTGACTACAGTCCCAACCCCAAATTGCAGCTGGTAGCTCATTTCCGATCTAGATTGGCATGGTACCTATGCAAGTTGAGGGACGTTTAGTAGGAGAAACTCTCTACTTACTCAAGAAAAATCTGTGTCCTGCGTCCGGTACATCAGTTTCAATCTAATGAACATAAGGCCAGGCTGATCAATATGCCTTCCTCCAAACTAAATGGCAGAGGAATACAATACCTTCAAAGACCTGATGATGCTGACAATCTATTTGTCAGGTGCGTCATCACCAAAGCGAGTGACAATGTAACCATTGTTGGGAAAGCTGTAGATCTATATTTCATATTCAGCTCGAACAGCTACACACCGAAATATATTCTTCTATAAGCCCGGTAATAGAAAGGTAGGAGCACAGGTATTATTTTTAACCCAACAACAACAGAAGGGCATCAAAAATCTCGTACTATTTGCTCATGCATTCACAGGGTGCAACAAGACATAAGCTTCCTTCATGAAGGAGAAAGAAGTTGGTTACAAGCTACTGTTACAACGTGAGGCATTGCGTTCAGTAGCAGATGTGTTCAACCACTCAACTTCCAAGTATTAACATGTATCGGAGGTAGATCAGTTTTTTCGACTCTGTGTAGAGCTACTCCTACAACATCCCTCAACTTGCATAGGTGCAGCTTTGCAAAGCTTATTTCGTGTTTTCCACCAACGGCAACCATGGATGGGTAAGGCCTTACCACCTAGCTGCACTTTGGGATTGGGAGCCTAGCAGAATGGCAATCTTGTACCTACTGCAATCAAAGATGCTGTAGCCCCTGAGGTCGTATCAACCTCATATTTTGCAGATACACCACATGTTGTGGAGACAAGTGTCGGTGCAAGAAAATAAGCATGAATTGCACTGTTAACTGCCACAACTGCCATGATGACTGAATAGCCTGACACCAAGGACAATAACCTTCAGGAGGAGGACGTTGACGTGATTTGATATTACAATACGATGTAATATATAGTAACCTGGTGTACTAACTGTATATGTAGTAAATAAATGTGTATAACAGTAAATAGGTGTTTGGTGTTATATGATCGTGTACTGACTTAAATGAGGTTAGGGTGTATTCACCTGATCTATGTACACCACGTATAGTAGATGTCTGTCTATTTCGAAGATTTCTCAATTTTCGAACTCGAATATCTCGTAAACTATTGGTGCTAGAGAAAAAATGAAGGGAATCATTTTTGTGGTAAATTTTGTCCTCTTTAACGTTATAGGGAATTTTGTTGGTAGGACTCACAGATCCCGAGATATTAACGGAAAACGAATGAAAAGTCACCTTTTTGGGTATTTTACTGTCTAGCGAAGCCAGCTCACCTCCAAATCATCAGGACTCTTGATATAGTCTTTGTCCTTCCCAAACTACCATACAAAGTTCCTAGACTTTGGGATTTCATTCCACCTTATGTCCTATTTTGACTGGACTATTTGGTCTCTGCGTGGTAACATTGCTTACTCCGTTGAATAAACTCGATATTTGTATGCAATTGAGTCTCAGTGAGAGGAAATTTTTTAACCTTTATACTAGGAAACAGGCTTTGGAACTATTGTAGGCGGAGCGGAGAGAAATTTATTTTAAATTTGTATTTACTCTCATTATAATGGCTTTGCAATACTTGCTAATGGTCCTTAAAAAGCTGGGGGAAATATTCATTCAATTACATTTGAGCTGAAGTTCTTTGCTGGTGTTTTTTACACTTTAGGTTTTTTTTTTCATTTTGGTAGACTACGTTTCATATAAATTTTAAGATGCTTTCGTTTGCTGTCACATTTAGTTTTCGTTTCGTTATTTGCAGCCTCTTTACGACAAGCCATCGTAGTAAACTACCACGTTAGCCACCGTGGTTAAGGCGGCGAAGAACGTGCCACCGTAGTAAAATACCACGTTATCCACCGTGGTTAAGCTGGCAAAGAACGTGACACCGTCAATAATGCTTACATTGTTTATATTTATTTGGAGTATCTTTCTTAGATTTAAAATATTAACAATAAAGCATTAACTCCAAGCTAAACTATTATCAGTATCGATAGTACTTCAATAATCAAAAGATTCAAAATATCCGCGGCTCCCTACGCCGCCTCCTACGACATTGTTGAAGCGCACACCTCTGACACGTGCTGCAACGGTAAACACTAATTTTTTTTTTAATTGGAGTTATCACAGTTGTAGGTCAGACGGCCTGTTAGCTTGGGTGTGATGCTAACATTTAAATAATTCTAAACCCTAATCGTTATCTCCCGTTTTAGTTTTGTAAGCGACAGCAGTAGAGGAATTAGGCCTATTGCGTTCGAGGTTAGGCTTATTCATTCTTGCAACACGAGATGGAGAATACAGTTTCCATAGCAATCCAGGAATCTTAAAATTATTATACGAAGCCAAATTATTATTCCGTGTTGTGATATAAACATGTAGTCCATGTATGCTGTTGTTTTATATGAGCGGTTTCCTCCTGCAGCGGCGATTTGATTTTCATATTTGAGATTCCCGTTGATAGTGTCGACGCCACTTTGGTTCCTATGTTTGCTAAATTCCTGCAAGCATTCTTTTTCACATGAAACGAATGCGAGTCGTTAACGAATCCTTTTATTTTTCTTCCTAATGCTTGCCTTCCTCTAGTGGTTAAAGTGCTATAATAAATTCCTATTATTTCGTTGAGTTATGTCAAAAAAGATTGTTAGCTGTAAGCAAGTTACGATGATTTATTTTGGCGTTTTTTTTTTAAAGTTCACTTGATTGCCAGCAGCACAGTGTATGCTTCGTCGGAATTCCTTAACTATTCAGGATTCCAAATTTACAATGGAGTGTTGTATCGATAAATTCAAAAAATTGTAATTTCGTAGATTATAATTGATCAATTTACGTCAAATCTGAGATCAGCAATACTTTTGGGGCTATCTAGCAATGTGGCAAATTTCATAGCAATTTGCACTTTGGTTTGGGCTCTACCCAGACTACAAAAGTGCAACCAACCAACTAACCAACGAACCAACCAACCAACATTTTGCAATTCGATTTCCGTTATAGGCTATGCTACCAAATCCATACATTCTGGTTGGCACATCACGCCAAAGGCAATCGGCCGACACAGAAACAGTAACAACCTGATGTACATGTATGTTACAATGCCATTAAATTGAATTAAGATTTTAAAGTGGTTAATGTCAAGGTTTTAATTTTTTGTTGTTGTTGTAGGCCTTTCCTATAGTTTATATGTCTTAGCATTACAAGAATTTTTTTAAGGGCTTCTGGTTAAATTAAATGTTAAAACAATTTCCATGTCATTCAATGATTTAAGTGTTCATTGCTATGACTTATTTACTTTACTGTTCTTCTTTCAGGGTGTGCCTCCATCAAACGTTGAAGTTATTGGTGCTCTTCGTCTTGTCTATAAAGTAAGACAAAATTTGGGGCAGCAAAGGGCAATCCCAAATATACATTTTTCTTAAGTGTTGATTTTCTTTGATTAACGTTGAATAATGTCTACTTGAGCCTTCAAAATGTCCCATCCGTCCCACCCATCCCAAAGACCAGGTTTTCGTGTAAGATTTTTTTAACTGCATAGCCTATTACTTAAGATATACGATATTACAAACAAAAACGTCAAGTGTGCCGTAAAATGGGGGTTATATGATTGAATTTTCACTTGTTAAAATGAACACGGATAAAAATTGATGAGTTTTACTTGAAATAATAAAATGTAGAATTGAGAAAATTCCATCTGTTTAGGTACTGTTATGCTTTATGTTTTAAATATATGATTGGTAAAGCACAACAGCATCTAAACAGATGTAATTTTCTCAATTGTACATTTTATTACTTCAATTAAAAATCATCAATTTTTATCCGTGTTCATTTTAACAAGTGAAAATTAAATCATATAACCCCCTTTTTTACGGCACACTTGGCGTCGTTGTAATCCGTGTACCTTTTTTACAGTTATGGCATCGCGCTACAAAGCTTTATGCACGCAGTTGATTGTTTGTGGCCACTTTGAAACAATTCAACTCAGCTCTGAAAGCCTGCGTCTGCGAAATAAATACGCCATTCTATCGTTTCTAGCTGCCAATTTCGAGACAACGTAGCTTAGTTTGGTGTAAATCTATATCGTGTAGCTGAAACACGGATACATTTTTATTAGGAGCCGTGGCCCAAAGCCGTACGCCCCTCTCATCCTATGTACATAACATTACATTTCACCCTTCAACAATCGACTTTTTAGCAAAGACATAACATTTGCACGAAGAATGGATATGGAGTTTGCTGGGTGGTCTCTGTGAGGATGAAGCCCAGGGAAATTTCTGGCTTAGATCACGTTTCAGATTTCAGGTACGTGCAGTAGTTTTTTTTCTGAAACCGTGCCACACAAGAACAAGAACAACCACAACAACAACAAAAAGAAGTGAAGACTTGTTTTCAATTTTACGTGTGGCTCCATACGTTTGCTCTTGCACGGAAATTCATAAAAGTTAGTATAAATATACCTTCTATGCCTATCGACTACCTGGCCAAGTTTCGTCGAAATATATTGAATAGGTACGGAGAAATTAACAGTTTTAGTTATGCTGTCGCCGTGTATGATACAATTTTGTTTTAAATAAAAAGTACTTTTATTCCTGAAAACGGCATAAGTTCGACATGAACTTGTCTTTCCTAAAATTTGTTATATTTAACCTACACAATGTAACTCGACAAGTATGTCAATCCAAATGGGTTCAAACCAATATGTAATGAAGCATTAAATAAAGGGTAAATATAGTGAGGGTACATAATGACGCAAAGGGGTAGTAACAGTATATAAGCGTACAAAAGGGCACATAATATTACAAACCTAAACTTAAATAAAAGAGTAAATAAACGGTATAAATAAACGGTAAAAGAAATTGAGGGTAGAATAGGGTACCTAGGGTGTAAAGGGTACGAAAGGGTACACAAGATATGAAAGAGTACAAAAGAGTACACGTGACACGAAAACATCGTTGCAAACAACTCGTAAAATCAAAGTCAAAGTTCGCTCATTTTCACAAACTAGGCACACACTATGTCTTGCTAATTTCCGACACCATTCAGGCTTTTTGGACTCACTCCTTGGACCACTTGCGAATTTGAATTTGGCTGGGTTTGCAGCTTCCCACATTTATAGGGCTGCATGCTTACTTTGACTTTGTTGGTTACGGGATACGAAAGAGCACATAAGTTGAAAGGGTACAAAAGGTATGAAAAGGGTACGATAGGATGTATAAGGATACGAAGTGTTCGGGTATGCAGGGGCTCAAAAGGGAGTTCAAAAAGGTTCATAAGGAGTATGAAAGGGCAAAAACGATCAAAAGAGCTCATGGGGTACAAAAAGGAGTACGAAGGAGAGCAAAGAGTAAGAAATGGTACAGGATACATAGATACAAAAGGATAGGGTACGATAGATGGGTGTAAATAGGGTACAAAACAGTTTGAAATGGTACAAAGAAATAGAGCTTGACGGTGCAGGAAGCACCCACTCACCCAAAACTCCAAAGTAAGTTAAACAACAAAGAGGGTTGGAAAGGGTCCAAAAGATTACGCAAGGGTAGAAAAGATTAAAAAAAGATGCAAATGGTACAAACGGGTGTGAAAGAGCACGTAAGGGTACAAAAGTGTACGGAGAGAACTGTAATTGCCTCGCTACTCCTATGCCTTATGGCTGCCGTTAACCATTACGTCCTCTGTATTATTTACTTATTTTAGCAGTCAAGGTTAGAACCTCGGTATTTGCAGATCAACTCAATTTCCCTACCACCTTTTCTGTAGGGCTTAACACTAGTAAAATAAGGAATTTATCAATGCTGCCAATGTGTTTATGCGAAAACGTCCCCATATCCCTCCCTGCGTGTGTGCGACTCTGAAGTTCCTCTAGGGCCACAGGGTCGTAGTGATGGCTGTAAGTGTTGACATCTTTCAATGTGTTGCCACACCCAAGATATGTGGGTAGTCCATATTGTGCCTTACCGCGGCACCCTTCAAACCACTTGTTCTGGTCTGGTAGGACATGTGGCGTGTAACCTAGCATGTGTACATTGTGTTGTAGGGGGCCATGAATCGGAGGAGTTTAGTGAATGGTCAACCTGTTATAATACCTGCCTCTACCCTCGGATTCGCTTTCCACATAGCTATGCTCCCAAACCCCGCTTTCATTTGTAGGGGGGAGGGTGAAGGTATGCTCACTACGTAAACCTTTCCCACTAAGTTAAGTTTGGGCCTTGTGTGATGCAATGGGCATTCGCACAATTAGCACACCTGTTACGCGGAGGCAAAAAGAGACCCTAATGCATGCCTTTGGCAGCTGGGTATGGAAGCAGAAATTCAGACCCTTGAAGACCTGTGGGCCTGCGATATCATCGAGCACCCAGCGGATGCTGTCAAAGTCATGTTCAAAATGGGTCTTTGCGCACAAGTATAACAAGGACAGAATTTACAAAAAAAAATACAAATCCCATCTTGTTGCCTGCGGATGCTACGCGAAACCAGGCCTGGATTTCAGCTAGATTTCTTTGCTAGTGATAGGAAGTGGCTCGCTTGGCTCCTTTTGGCATTGACTGCCCATAAGTGACATGCATTTCACATGGAGACATACGCTCCATCTATATCCATGGGATTGTTGACAGCCGAGTTTATTTGCAACCTCCACCGGGGCCTCCACCGGGACCGAGGGCGGGTTCCATCAGCGCATTTGCGATTCCTGTTTTTTTTTAAGTATTGGTCAGGAGCTATTGTTGGTAGGGGTTCATATGGCCATTGTGTATTTCTGCGGGCTCAATGACCTTGTCGGCCGGGAGCTTATCGACATCAGATGGTCACTGACCATCGTTAAAACCATGAGCAGTTTGTATATGGGTCTACTGCTAAAGATGTGGGAGTTTAGAATTAGTTTGTGTCAACCATCTTACATGCAGACAACACTTGGCATCTTTAATATGTTAGAGTGTAAGCCCATTTCTACTCCTTCATTGGTTTATCGACCATTATACCGATTCAATCCTAGCTGATAAAAAACCGTACCAGTCCCTCGTAGGCTCACTGCAGTCCATGGTTGAAATTCACATTCCGACATTAGTTATTCAGTTATATCATTGTCACGTTGCAAAGCCAATCCAACACAGCTCCATTTGACAGTTGATAAACGCATCATCTTGTACTTGCATAGAATTAAACCTACAAGTTGTTTTTCCCTTGGGGTACACAAGAGCAACATTTCGACTTTTCAGATGCCACTTGGAGCATCACAAGGGATACTAGAGGTTTTTTCGGGATACACTGTCAAGGTGGCTGGTTGCCTGATAGTTTGGCTGACTGGTAAACAAAAAAATGGAGGCATTCTGTTGCTTGAAAGTGGCAAGAACCTATAATGGGTACATGAAATGTTCTTAGTGCTTGGACAAAGTCACTTAGCTATGACCCCATCTACCCTGTATGCTGATAGTCAAGCTGGCTTGGACTTGGTCAACAGCCTTCAGTATAGTAGTACTCGCACCAGACACTGCAAGAAAAGTACAACCATACCTTACGCTTGTTTACAAGTCAGCCAAACCACCAGGCAACCAGCCACCTTGACAGTGTATTCAGAAAAACCCTGAGTATCCCTTGTGACGTTCCAAGTGGCATCTGAACAGCCGACATCTTGCTCCTGGATACCCCAAGGGAAAAACAACTTATAGGTTTAGTACTTTGCAAGTACCGAATGATGCATTCAGCAACTATCCAATGGAGCTGTGTCAGATTAGCATTGCAACGTGACAATGTTATACCTGAATTAATAAAGTCGGAATGAGAATTTCAAACCGGGAACAGCAGGAAGACTGAGGGACTGGTACGGTTGCTTATCAGCTGGGAGTGACTGCGCAATAATGGTCGATATTTTGAGCCACCAATGAGGGAGCAGAATTGGGCTTACACTCTAACATATTAAAGGTGCTAAGTGCTTTCTTCATGTAAGATGAATGAGACAGACTAATTCCAAACTCTACACCCATTGAGGAGTGTGCTCATTGAGGAAAAATACAGACATAAATCGCTGGAAATAATATAAAGGAAATTGGAAATTAGCCAACAGCGAAAATCGTACACTAGAAATAACGTAGTTCAGTAAGCCACCTTTATGCACTTACGTTTCGTTGGAGATTAAGGCGCTATGTAAATGATCTGGGGGCGAACAGAGTAGCCGGTTCGAATCCGGGTCATGCCACTCCGACGAAACGTAAGTGCATAAAGATGGCTTACTGAACTACGTTATTTCTAGTGTATGATTTTCGCTGTTGGAAATTTCCAATTTTCCTCATTGAGGAAGACATGTTGCGGTTTGTTTTCGATCAGGCATTGATATGATGGCCCAATCGGCTTACATGATCATTCACATCAGAATGTTTAATGCTTTTTCTTCAAGTTCAACTTGAAGTCAATTGAGCCAACGAACAATTCCTGCTTACTTTCCTGACTATGGTTTCTTGCACTTTGGTCGAGTGGATGTGACGCTTACGTTTATTACTACTTATACTAACTATTGAGCTAAGTTAATACTTTTCAAGTATACGTTGAATGAATCGCATTATCACGCTTTCACGTGTAAACTTATTTACAAGTTGCTTGAACTAACGTTTATATTAACTTTTTACTTTCCTGCAAAGGCACACCCCTAACATGTATCGTGTGTTTTTAACGGCTTATGCATGTACTGCATAATAAAGCAGTTATTGAAATACAGTCGGGGAGAAAAATGGGCTTGCGTCGTGAGCGATTGTTAAATGACGTTTCGTCCCACTCCAGTCGTTTATTTGAACGGGTCATGCCTATCACCTTTATCGTATGGCCGGAAGTGACTGAAATATTAGTCGATTTTTCGTGATTTCGATTAGGAGACGTGCCAGCAAATTGTGAGCGTTGTTATTGAACAGTTTATGGCTGAATCGTTTCCATATGAAGGGTTGTAGGTCCTTGACTAAAACGTTTTGCCAATTATGTTTCTGTATGGAAAAAAAGTTGAACCGGAACTGGCCCAGCTTATTTCAGGTTTTGACAACATGCACGCAAAAACGGAATTCTATCTGTTGTTGGGCTATTGGCGAATCACTGAAAAAAAATGGCGGCTACTTTTACGGTTCGCCGGGAAGGCTGTTCTAGAATTCTATGCGTATTGGCAATTCGCTTAGTCATGTGGTTCCTGCTAATCAGGTAATTATTGTATAATCGATTATTTAGTGTAACAGTTTGTTGTATCAATTCGACCAGTAACAGTTTGTTGTATCAATTCGACCAGTAACAGTTTGTTGTATCAACGGGATAGTGCATACTAGGTGCGTAGCTACCGGAATAAAGGCAGAACTATAAATTCATTCCACGATCTCTTTCGATAGTAAAAATAAAGAGAACAAGTTTACTTTACGCAGCTTCTGGGAAGAATAAGGGCTTCTCACCGATTGATCTTTCGTTGGCCTAGAATGACGTAAAATCATCAACTGAACAACATTTTCGCATAAAATGTTTGGGGCAAAGGCTTCGTTTGGCCATCAGAAATTATTGAAAGCCGCTTTCTTTGCGGTGAGGAAAGGCCGTTTACTTCCCATGTTCTCAGCCGATTTTTTTTTCCCGTAAACAGATCAGATAGGTGGGTCTTATTGTCAGTTTCGTGTGGATTTGTTGTTATTGTCGATTAGGTTAAGAACCGGCTTCGGCATTTCACTTGAGGTAATGAACTGGTTGGGGTTTGGCGTTTCACTTGCCAGACTTTCGCCCAGTTTCATGCTTTCTGGCGCGGTGCGGTGCTAACTTCACCACAAAACCAACACCATGGCCACGGTGCGTTTGCCCAAAAATGGAAAAGGAAAACATTACTCAGCAGGTAATTCTTAGTCCATTAAAAAACATCGGACGAGAGCCCGTATTCTTCCCATGTTCCTTTTACGCACATGGCCCGAAATTCGAAAAAAGAGAAAAAACCTACCTTTAATTTTCACGGAAGGCACTACAAATTGATCCCAAATTGTGGAAACTCGTTAAATCATCATTAACATAACCTTACCAATTAACTGCCCTCAGTATGAAATGCCAAACCCTAACCAGTTAACTACCTCAGTATGAAATGCAAAACCTCAAACTTACCTTACCTAACCTAACCTAACTAACAATCACAACTAAACCACACAAAACCACACGAAACTTACAATAACAACCCGCCTATCGGAACCACCCAATAGAGAGCTTTGTCTTTCGTCTATGAAAAAAATAATGTTGCGATTTTTTGCATAAGCAGTTTATGTATTTCTTTATGAAATTCTTGCACGAAACTGATAAAAACAACCCGCCTATTGGAACTGTTTGCGAAAAAAAAATATAAGGTGCTCTGCCGGCCCGGCGAGCGAACGGAAACACCGTATAGATGTAAGGATTGTGGTGCTACAAATCGACCGTTTTAAGTCGTTTTAACACATTTCCGTGCTGTAAAACCAACTGTCCCTGTATTTAGGAATGTGTTGGAGCCATTTGGAATCAATATCGTACGGATATCGAGTATGTGCCTAATGTAAACTTTAGCTCAATAGAGAGCTTTGTTTTTCGTCTATGAAAATAATAATGTTGCGATTTCATAATGGCGAGCTTCTTTGATAGCAAGTGTGTCAGATTTTTTCATCCGATGTGCAGCTTGCATCATCATAGAAACAAAGTACATTATCTTGTTTCATTGGTACAAAGTACATTATCTTGT
>JAHWFP010266341.1:278266-288569 GCA_023313725.1 Lithobius niger | reverse complement strand
GGGGGGGGGAAAGGGGTGTGATGCCCCACCAAGGGTGAAGTTGAGAGCCAAATTTGGTAAAAATAAACAAATATGGCGTTTGCTGCAATTGGAGAAATTGTATAAACCTGGGTTTCTTTAACATTTTGAAAGGCACTAACATTTATTATAAATGAGTTGCATACAGGACAGCGAGGGACATAAAGCACCCCTCCTTTCTAGACGACCCTTTCCTCAATGTTGAAGGGTGTGTCACTGCGATGACTTCGGAAGCGTTCACAAATTACATAACGCCTGGAGAGGGGAGAAAGGATTGAGCAAATGTGTCACTATCTGTTATGATGGAGGAGGGGGGAATATGTCGAAGTGTTACGTAACACACAAAGTTTAGACAAATTATTTTTCCCTATTTATTCTAAATTTTTTCGCTAAATTATTTTTCTGACTTCTGTTTACAACTTGAAGTTTTTATTTTTTACAAAATCACTGGTGTTAAAGGGGGACGGGAGGTTTAAATTGATAAAAAAAAAAGTGTTACGTATTTTGTGAACGCTCCCTTAAAGAGTTTCCACAGTTAATGGAATTGGCACATGCACTACATTTAATGTCAGAACGACTACATTGTTTAGATGAATGACAGTACGAATGACAAGTTAACATTATCCCTCTCATATTTCAGCAAAAAAAAAAATACAGATGCAACTATCTTGTAATAGCTTTCATAAAAAAAACTTTCTAGTCCAAAAAAAGTTTCGTAATGCTTGGACTGGGGAATCCCTCCCCCGGAAAAAAAAGCCCAGTAGCTACCACTACTAAATAGTTTTGTAAAACCGAATTGTTATAAGGTGAAGACGGTTTTTTTGTTACACCTATTAGTTAGGCTATGGAACTAAAAATGTTTTCTCGACGGGTAACTCATAATTCTTATTCCCTCCCCACCCCCCAAAAATGCATATTTTCGAAAATTTTCAAGTGATACTTTTTACTTCGGCCCGCCCCTTCTATCCCCACCCCTATCCATCCCCCGTCCAAGCTGTCAAAACAGGACTGGTACAGCCGCTTATTTACATCTTCCTGCTGGTGAAAAAAAAAGGTGGCAAACAAATTCAAATTCACTTTTGGTCAAAATTTGTTAGCAAAAATCAATTTATATGTTAAAAAAAAAAAATTCAAAGTCTTTAAAAGTATTCAGAAAAAATGTGTATACTAAGAAAAATTCTTGGGCAGTACATTTGCCCCCACGTAGTAGTATTGTAATAGCAGTCAGAAGCTTAAAAGACAGGATTAGATAAATTGCTCTTTAAACTACAAGTCCTAACTAAAATTACAAATACCGTACACTTACAGTGGCTTATAGTCCATCCTCGTTCAATTGCGTTGAGTTATAAATTCGTTGCGTTACAGTTACGCTCAAAGAATACCAAGTTAAAAAATGTTCGGAGTTCCACTTAAAAAATTAGTGATTTTGTGACAAATTAGAAATATTTTTTGCGGCTGAAGCAAACTAATGAGTAGAAGTAGTAAAGTAAAAAAAAAATTAGTTCAAAATTATAATTAATTACACTAAATAACAACAACAACAATAACAACAACAACAATAACAACAATTATTATTATTTCGCAGACTGACAGGCTAATGAAACACCATGACAGCACTGACCGAACAAATCAAAACAAACAATGGATTCAGTTATGTCTACATTGATGTCTACACCACACGATCCTCACGTTTATTACAGAAGGCAAGCATTGGTGTAGAAGTAACGTTGAAGTTTATTTTCGATTTAAAGTACCCAATGTTTTGCATACATGGGCTATGTATGATGTACCAGAAAGGCTTTGAGAGCCACAGTAAAGTTTCCGTGCTGTGTTCTGAGAGGCAATAGTTCCAACCCATTGTTCCTCTTCACACTGCGGTAAAATATCGGTTTCTACAACACACATCCTGTATTTCCTATTTTTTGTAGCAATCCTACATTTTCCAATAGTTAAACGAAATTTCCTATATATCTCGTATTTCTGTGCAGTTTCCTACAGTTTTAATTAGTTTATTTCCCCAGACTCATCCAATTAGTAACAACCACATTTCTAATCGTTTGTGTTCTAACCCCGGCACAGTTCTGACCACTCATCCAGCCGACTTTCACTCAAATTACTTACAAGCCACTACAAGTTTAAGTGACAGTGATATAAGACATAGTTTGTGCATGTGATGACAATATTTTATTAACCTCTGGGAACAAAGGTAATTGGAATAAAACATTGACCCTAAACCATGCACAATGGCTGTTTGCCGTGACGTCACCATGAGTTAGCCAACGACGAACGATAACAACGGCTGTTTGGCCGTCTGATTGGACTAGCCCAGACACGTGATATGCACGTCACAGCAAACAGCCATGGCGCGTGGTATAGTGTATGGGAAAATGAACGGTTGTATTTTTGTTTTGTTTATTACTTAACAAAAAAAAAAAAAAAACGTCGGACTTGGGGGGATTAAAAATATAAGACCTTCAGTATAAATGGATGTAATGTTATTCCTGGAAGCCCAGACGGTCTTTCGTTGTTGCAGGCTTGTAATAATAAGCTGGCTAAAGTGACCGTCGGTAAACAGTATTACAAATACCGGAAATAAATTTATGCTCAACGAAAGAAACGTGTAGTGCCCAAACAGTCTTGTAAGTTGTTAGATATTTGTAGTCGTTACTTTTGTGTGATTAGAAATATTTAATGCGTCTTCTTGTGTTTACACGATAGTCCGTTTGAACATTACTGTGTGCTCCATCGGGGCATTCATTATTGTAGACAATTGCACGTTACTGGAATATGTATTATTTTTGTCTCAATAAAGACAAGTATCTTGAGTTTGATTTTTATTATGTCCTTAACACCCAAAAGTGCACCTTCTAAAAGCCAGTTAAAGAACTGATGAATGGGTGCATGCAGTTGCAGATTGAGTTTCTGGAGGTTTTACTTTCAGAACTTTACTATAGTTTGTTCCACATTATGTTTTCAGAAAACTGACTGGATGACGACTCGTTGCCTTTCACTAAGGGTGCAAAAACATATGGATATTACACTTGTAGACTCAACAAAATTACTGTTATAGTTTACGAATGGGATGTTTACGGATATTTTGCGCCCGTAGTGGAAGAAAACGTAGCGTCGTACAGTCAGTTTTCTAAAAACATAATATGGAACAGAGTATATCTGTGAATTTTCGGATTTCACTAATCTCTCATTCGGTGAAAAGCATGCTAGAAGTGAGTGGAATGTAATGGTGAAAAAGGCAAAGAGCAGTCAATGGCCAAGTGATACAAATCTTAACAGACTAGCATATTCAGGTGGCGGCCATTTTCACTGGTAGCAGAGAATAACATTATGTGGGAGGATCAAATCTCGTAGTCCAGTGCCAAAGTGCCATTTTTGTGGTAAACCTTGTTCGGAGGTATATACAATGGTTTTCCATCGATTCTATACGTAAATTTTATGCTGAATCCAAATCTGGATGATGCCACCTTGGCAACCGTGAGCATTTTGTTAAAATCCAAGATGGCGGCCGTAAATGTATCTTATTTTCATGGTTTTTGACTGTACTGCCGAATATATGCATTTTTTGAAAGGAAGATGTGTTAGGAAGCTGTATAACAGCGTATTTGGTACCTTTTATGTCCTATGTTTGAACGTCGTAAAACTATAAATAACAGAGCTTTCACCCCCGGAAAGTTCGAAGATGGCGGCCTAAAGCTTAGATTTTCGAATTCAAAGTTCTATTGTGAGCCCTCTAATACCCAGAAATAGACATGCTTAGAATTTTCTGAAAAGTGGGGATCTATTATTTCCATCAATCCAAGCCTAAATTGTTTAGGTTTGATAGGGACCGTCCTAAGCTTATTTAAAAATTAAGAGCTAATGGCGTAGCGATGAAAGCATATGTTGATTTTGTAATTCAAAGTGCTGTTGTGAGCCCTCTAATACCCCAAAATGGGCATGCTTAGCATTTTCTAAAAGGTGGAGATCTATTCTTTTCGTCAATCCTAACCGAAACTGTTTACGTTTGATAGGGACCGTACCCCTATGCTCATTTAAAGATAAGTGCTAATGGCGTGGCAGTGAAAGGGCATGTTGATTTTCGAATTCAAAGTGCTATTGTGAGCCCTCCAATAACCCTGAAATGGTCATGCTTAAGCTTTTCTGAAAGGTGGGGACCTATTCTTCCCATAAATTCAAATCGAGATTGTTTAAGTTTGATAGGGATCGTGCTACTCTCACTTAAAGATGAAGAACTACTGGCGTAGTGGCAAAAATGTATGCTGATTTTCGAATTCAGAATGCTATTGTGAGCCCTCCATACCCCAAAATGGACGTGCTTAGGATTTTCTGAAAATTGGGATCTATTCTTTCCATCAATCCTAGCCGAAATTGTTTCACTTAGATAGGGACTGTTGAGCACCCATTTTAAGGTGTAGCTGTAATTGGAGTAGTGGTTGTAGTGCCATTGCAATGCTAATATTTGTATTTGTATCGAAGTAAAACTGTCGAATATACCTCCAAACAAGCTTTTTTGAAATGGTACTGGACTTGTGATAGTCCAGTACCATTTCAAAAAAGCTTGTTTGCAGGTATATACGACAGTTTTCAATCGATTCTATCTGTAAAATGACTGCAGTATCCAAATCAGGATGATGCCACCTTGGCAATCTGGAGCATTTTGTTAAAATCCAAGATGGCGGCCGTAGCTTATTTTTATGTTTTTTTTACTATATATGGCTGATTATATGCATTTTTTGAAAGGAATATGTCTTAGGCAGTTGTAGAACATTGTATTTGGTACCTTTTATGTCCTATGTTTTTTTTTTTTGGGGGGGGGGGGGATCCAACCACAAATTCATACCAGGGTAATTTTTGAAAATCCTTAAACGTCTGGTAAGGTTAGTTTTATGTTTAAATCAAAAATCAAATTGCTGGTTTCAAGATGAACCATTGATAGATTTGTGGTTGATTCAGCCCTAAACCCAACATCTTTACATGGGAGGATTAAATCTCACGAAACATTTTTTGGGGGGGTTTCCAATCACAAATTCATAACAGGGTGATTTTTGAAAATATTTAAACGCTTGACAGGGTTAATTTTAAGTTTAAATCAATAATCAAATTACTGGTTTCAAGATGGGCCATTGATGGATTTGTGGTTGATTCCAGCCATAAACCCAGCATCTTTACATGAGAGTATTAAATCTCACAATACACCTTTTTGTTGGAGAGGAGGAGGAGGGGGGGGGGGGGGGATTTTCAACCACATGTTCACAAGAGAGTAAATTTTGAAAATATTTATACGTCTGGTATGGTCAGTTTTAAGTTTAGATCAATCAAATTTATTGGGTTCAGGTTCCACTAGTGATGGATGGATTTGTCGTTGGATTCGTGATTTGTAATGTCATAAATGGCACATCTGGAACCCATTTAATTCTATTAGCCTTACACTTGAAAATTCTACTAACAGTACCCAATGTTTAAATATTGTCAAAGTTTACCCTTTATGGATTTATAGTCGGAAACGAAAAAAAATTTGTGAAATTGAATTCTCCCATTATGCTCTCTACTTCCCATGCAATGGCCACCGACTTAATATGGTTGTGCGTTAAGATTTGAACCACCTGGTCACTGGCTGTTCTTCGCAATTTTCACCCTAGCAATTTAATTTTCTCATTTTGAGTGTGTTTTTCCGCCGTATAAAGTACCAGTGGATTCCGAAAATTCGTAAATAAATTTTCATTTACTGAAAGTAAGTCTTCCATGTCAGACTGCAATTTTAAACTGAGTTAAAACAATGCATTCTACATAATAGCTTAAAGCCAAAGGTTTTTGTGCTGCAATCTTAACCTTTTTAGCTGTTGCAGCCACAGCATTCAATCTTACATATTCGTACTGCAAGTTAGCTTGTTCAGAACTTAAAGGTGTTGTTGGCTTCGTTGAAAAAAGTTGGTAATGTATCGTTTAATTGATTTTAATTTAAAGTTTTTAGTTTTGTTTTAATTTTTGCGATTTATAATTATTGGAATTTGAACGTGGCTGAGCATTGGTAGAGATGAACGGGACCTGCTTGTAGCACATGTGTGTCTTTTACTAACAACCACTGGTGAGACACTTTAACTGTGGTGGCTGTGATAGTTGAGACTGCACGCGACTCAGAGGGAAATGGCTCCAGTGAGTCGGCGACAAGACTCATGGGGAAATGGCTTCAGCAGCTATGCAGCAAGACTCATGGAGGAATGGCTCCAGTGGCTAGGCGACAAGACTCATGGGGGAAATGACTCCAGTGGCTAGGCGACAAGACTCATGGGGGAAATGGCTCCAGTGGCTAGGCGACATGACTCATGGGGGAAATGACTCCAGTGGCTAGGCGACAAGACTCATGGGGAAATGGCTCCAGTGGCTATGCAGCAAGACTCATGGAGGAAATGCTCCAGTGGCTAGGCGACAAGACTCATGGGAAAAATGGCTCCAGTGGCTATGCAGCAAGACTCATGGGGGAAATGCTCCAGTGGCTAGGCGACAAGACTCATGGGGGAAATGGCTCCAGTGGCTATGCAGCAATCGTCGCCAGGACCAATGTTGTGTTCTGGTGGTAATCTGGCATAACGAACATTTATTCTAGGAACGGTGCATTTGTTCCCCTTGCAAGCATGTGCAATATCTCGACCTTCATCTGTGTGCATGGTCTAGCCTCTAGAAAGCTAAAATAATGCGTTCTAGAATTTAGTATCCTTTTAATTAAGTCAAATAGAGTAGAAAAACATAAATCCAGACGTTTTTGTGCAGTGATGTCAGGGGCAGACTGACAATAGTTAGATCCGGTGGCGATAAACGTTTGGCACCATTGTGGGGGGGGGGGGGGGGATACCTATATCCTATTATAGTTTTCAATTCTCTAACAGGCTCACTGCAAGGGGTGAATCAAGCGAGGCTGAAATCAGTAGTCTGAGTGGTACAGTTTGGGGTTAAAAAATAAATTTAAAAAATGTGTCCCGCTTTTTTTTTTAGGCCCGTACTGTACCACACAGGCTACTAATTTCAGTCTCGCTTCATACTCTTTACAGTGTACCTTTTAGAGGGAGGGTTGAAAAACTATAATAGGCTGTAGGTACAGGCCACCTCACACAAGGGTGCCAAACGTTTGTCACCACTGGATTCAACTATTGTCAGTCCGCTTCTGATATCACTGCACAAAAGCGCCTGGTTTATTTTTCTCTACTGCATTTGGCTTGATTAAAAGTATACTAGATCCTAGAATGCATTAATTTATATTAGGTTTCTAGAAGCGAGACCATGCATGCAACTGAAATTCAAGATATCGTACATGCTTGCAAAGGCGACAATTGAAAATTACTTATAGTTTACTGTCAATGTTTTTATTCAATATCACTCCTTTGCAGTATCAAATGCACCGTTTCTAGAATCAGTTGTTCGTTATGCCAGCTTACCACCAGAACACAACGACTATTGAGCAAAGGGCGTGCAGCAGCAAATGGGGGGGGCATAAGTTGGCTCCTTCTGTTTCGTTACCAATCGAATTTATGAACTGGAACTAAGCAAGGTATGCTGCTCGAAATTTCAGGAAATTTTGGAAGATTGTTTCTGTTGCTTTCTCAGCCTTCTTTGAACGTAGAGCAGGAGGAATTTAGGATAACGCAAGAGGATTGGAGCGCCAAATGTAAAATTCAGTGCATCGTACAATGAGAGGACTTGTGATAATG
Organism: Lithobius niger; assembly: GCA_023313725.1. Taxonomy (NCBI): domain Eukaryota; kingdom Metazoa; phylum Arthropoda; class Chilopoda; order Lithobiomorpha; family Lithobiidae; genus Lithobius; species Lithobius niger. The sequence goes on along the minus strand of JAHWFP010266341.1, from coordinate 280,833 downwards.
GGAAAGGAATGTTTCCAAGCCACACTTTCTCTGAATATCTTAGTCCTAAGGTTTGCAGTAATGGTGCTTACATAAAGGATCCCACTGGCCTTCGATTCAATGACGTCACAACACGGCCGAAAATATGGAGGTGGGAGTAACCCCTTCCCCCAACCAACCTTAAATCCCGGTCATATTTTGTCTTCAATGCGCCCGTCGCAAGCTGCATAAGGTATCCCATTGGCCATGGGAACGGCGTCATGTGCCAGCGTAGCACTTCGCAGTGGTGTTTCACTATGATTTTGTGGTGGTGTAAGTCATGAGCTAGCTGCATAACCGTGCAGTTCAGTGTTAACTAGTACCTGAGAAGCCTAAGTTTAAACACTCTTGAAAGCTACTAAGGTTCCTCCCAAACGAGAATGATATGGAAGTAAAGGCCAGTTGCGGCATTGATACAGAATGTGTGTATATATAATGATAAGGGGCCAGAAATCATATCGTAGAACCAGTGAGTCGAACAGTTATTTTTTTCGGTTCGGTTTCCAGTTACGGTTCAGCTTTATTTAAAACTTCGGTTCGGTTACGGTTCGGTTCGAACCGTTTTTATTTTTTGGATTTAACCGGTTATAACTATGGTTTAACCGGTTTTACTCGGTTACAGTTTTAACCGGTTTTAATACTTGACTAGCTATAATTATTTGCTCGAACGACTAACAACGAAGAAATAAGTTTGGCCTTAGTTTGCAAATTTGCGTAACTTTCTAGTTGCTTTTTAGTTGCAAATTTGCAAAGATTTTTCGCTGCTTATTTTTCAAATTTGCAAAGCTTACAAATTTACTGTAATATCAAAGGCAACAGTTTTTTAATGGAGTATCACTTGTTCAAGGCCGTAAAACAAGTAGCTCACTAATTTTAACAGAGGTTTACATTGTAGGCCGCCTAACTAAAGTAGTTTTAACTCACACAAAAAAAGAATTCTTTCAGAGCACTTCCTACCGAAACCAGGCAAAGCACCTGTAGTTACTGTAGTAAGGGAAATTGCTTAGTGGTCCCCCCAACGTCATTGCAGTTTCCACCACCCTATCTTTTTCATACAGGCCTGGTCCGGGGAGCGTATTTACAAACCTTACTCCTATTCGGCACCATTGGCAAAATCGCGTGGTCTCATTGGCGTTCTTAGTCACGTGACTCAGAGCAGCTCACCGCGTCGCATGGGCTTCGCTTGGCGGTATTATTGGAACCGTGAGCTATCGTGTGTGCTGCTACTTTAACGTGTGGGTGAACAACTATACATAAAGGCAGTTATAGCTCTTGATTGTCAATGTTTATAGGTTGTGTATTAGAGCTTGGAAAGAAGTCATTTAATATTTGGTTGTAGGCTGGTTGCCACAATTTATACCCTTTACACATAACACGCCTGCTACACGATAGTATGGTCAACCAAATCGGACAAAATAGGGTGTCGCTAACCTAATTGAAATAAGCCAACAGTGAAAATCATACACTAGAAATAACTAAAGTTGCCGTTATTATTATTTACTACTATTTGTACGTTTATTTATTTTACTCCAATTTGTCTTCAGCTGCCATTAATGTATGTTAGACTAGGCTATAAAATTTATTTCTGATTCAATGCTTAAGTCATATAGGGAAAAAAAATACGATGTTGTGTATCGTGTTACAGTATATCGAATATAAAACCTGGCAGGCCCTCGGTTAGTTTTATTGCAAAAACAAAACTGATGGTTCACACTAAGGTCCATGGTCCATGGTCCACTATGGTCAAACTATGCGTCGCATTCCTCAAACCATTGTCTAACTAGCGTATACACGGAAGATCACGTCGGCAACGCTCACACAACAACAAATGGCTGCCCATACATAAACTGCAAGAAGAGCCTGTTCAGCTCTCAGTTTCGAGTCTAAGGCGCTGCCACCGCGCTGTTGACTTCATTTTCAATGTTCATTACAGAAACAAGTTACAGTATGTTGGCAGAATTATGTATAGCTTTTAATGAATACGCTGGTAGTATTGGTTTAATTTCAATCCGCTACTTGCGTCCACACTATGGTTGGGCAAAAGCTTCGGCGGCGACTGATGCATTCGTCGTAGTCTGCTGCGGGTCACGTGATTGAGAGCGCCAATGAGGCGACGCGATTTGCTAATGGTGCCGAATAGGAGTAAGGTTTGTAAATACGCGTCCGGGGAAGACAATGTCTGGGCCTTTGCTCGACGCTTCCCCCCTCCCCACCCGCCTTTGGTTCGTAAACAACTGTAATGCGGAGAAAGGTTTGGGGGAGGGGAGACTGTTAGCAACGTTCTTGACAATACAAGCACGATGGTGAACATACGCTCATGCACATAATGGAGCATTGACTCTGTTCCTAAAAGACTGAAGCACGACCTCACTTTTGATGGAAGCGGGCATAATCGGCTTGGATCAACCGCTGATCTGTCCGATACGTCGTCTAGGAAAGTACTCATTGTAACCTTTAACCATTGTACATTTATGTGTTTTTTTTAATTTATCATCTGCACAAAACCGAACTTGTTAATTATTTTAACCAAATTAAAGACGGAAAGCCGA
>JAHWFP010266341.1:264040-277866 GCA_023313725.1 Lithobius niger | reverse complement strand
GACTCTTCACTACATGTTGCGGAACAATTTTAATTACTCGCTGCTTCCTGTAAGTGGTGGTTTCAGTGTGTGGAGCGTTGGAATCTCCTTCTCACTTCCATCTCTACTCCAGCTCTAACTTCCATCTCTACTCCAACCACCACCCAGTGAGAGGGAGACACCATCATTCAACGCTCTCAAACCGCCACTTACAGAAGCAGCGTGCAATTCAAATTGCTCCGTAACATGTAGTGGAGATTGTGGTGACGTGCGTGTTAAAGGTCGAAGACTGTTGACTAGTTTAAAAGTGCCCACGCCGACATTCCCAACTCAACATATAGTGTTACAATGCTCTTTTAGTTTTAACATACGTATTAATATGAAAATGTTTTTGAAGCCAAAGCAAAAATGAGCCAATCGGCCTTTTTGATTTTTTGCCATTTGAAGCTACAGACTATGTGATTCCAAACACCAAGTTTTTTGGCATTTGAACTTATCACGTCAAACGTGTGATTATTAGAATATAATAGAATAGAATAAAATAGCCCAATAAGCTTGCAGCTTTCTGAAGGCCCAAGCGGCAGATGTTAAGTGGAAGGTACAACCATCAGGGCAGTTGTTTTTTACTCCATGAGGGAGAAAACTGGATTACCTGGAGCAAACTCTCGTGCAACGGGCGGGAAACAACCGGAGAACACCCGTACATATACACTTCCTTTTGCTAGGATCAAACCAGGGTCTGTAAGAAGCCAGAGATGTACAGCTGGGGCCAAGACGCCTATCAAATCTGATGCCCCAGTGCTCGCAGCTACCCATGCACCCTAAGTTAATTCCACTAAGTTAATTATTTCTTAAGTCTAATTCTAATTAAGTCTAATTAAGTGTAATTCTAATTAAGTCTAATTCTTTTGGTAAGTTAATTCCACCGACTAATAATTCGGAAGTTAAATGAAAAATATGAAAATGACTGATGTGTGGGTTCTCCTTGAATTACCATCTTTTGTCAAATAAACGACGAAACGTATAACTCTTTATTACAACTTCTAAAATATTTTCCTTGTTACAGAAATCGTTGTCTGAACTTTCACAAAACAAGACAATATGTACATATTTAGCTCTGGGAATGTCTCCAAGGGTTTAGAGTCAAATTTAAAATATACGTATATTACAATAGGTAATAATGTAGAAACTATGTACAGAACAATAATTATACACAACAAAACACCATGAAAAGATACGATGGCAATTCTACATTGTGCAGCATGTTACGCAACACATAGTTAAACTTTGTTGTGATCAATCCCATTATCTAGTCATGATGACGTTTATCTTCACTCCATCATGAAGCCTTACTTCATCAAGATCGCTACACTCCATCCAATCATTGTCTACGTCAGCCATTGCCACATGTGCTCCCTAGATGTCAATTGTATTTATTATACTTGCCAACAATATACGCTACGTTTTACTATGCAGGGTAGCTATTGCTCTGCCACTCAGTATTGTGACTGGCTTCCAAAAGTAGTCTTAGCTATTCACTCCATCTTGATGTTCTCAAAGTGAGCCCAAATATATTTTCGGCCCCAGCTGTACAATATTAGAATATTTCTCCGTGTATCCCTGCACTGTGGTGATAAGCCTGATTACACAGGTGGCATGCAAGCTTGAAACAGTAAGACCTATTTACCCTGTGAGGGCGATAAGGTCTTACTGTTACAAGCTTGCCTGCCAATAGTAATTTTACACCTCAACACGCTCATTGCTCATCACCATGCCAAACTACCATTGAGGTTATGGAACACACAGTCAAAATTTTACTTTATTTTACTCATTTTTTTTTTACAGCATTCAATAACAGTTTTTCATCAACTACTATTTCGCCATCTACCATTCTCGCATTGTTGTATATTTCCAACAATGAGAATATTTCTTCATGACATTAATAGAATGAATGTCACGAATAAATAAAAAAAAAATAGATTTGCAACCACTGCTTAGGATTGTTGCATAGCACGGCATTTTTCTAAATCGTAAAAGTCCTTTAAATTTCCGTTGGAGAATTAGAAATTTTCAGGAAAAAAGGTTTAACTTCGAATAGGCTATCTGTCTTTAGCGAAGGTAACAACTCCGACTCTCCTTAAGGAAGTCTGCTTTTATGGTTTGGCAACGTATAGCCCGAATACTTTGGGATGGCTGCTTCTATTGTTCGGTATAAATCCTCTTCTCATCTTAATCAAACTTCCACAACTTAGTAAAGATGTTAAGATGTTAAATTGACGAGATCAGTAGTGTTGCTCTAATTCATACATCAAGTAAAATTAAACTACATACTGGAAAATAAATGCTGTTTATAAGGAAGTTTGGTACTTCTCTTTTGATTGCACAGCACTGAACGTGGATGAATTCTATTAATTCTTTACTAGTGTTCCAGTAATTGTGTAAGCCTCAACACCATACGAATGCTCACCAGACATTAAACTGCTTGAATTCTCATTAAACTAAACTCCTAAGCAACAATTTCTGACTTGGATTGCTGACGAACAAAGTGTTGTCAAGTTTGAAGCGAAATTAGGACATGTTTCAACAACAATTTGTTTGGAAAGATACAAAATGTTTAAGTCGTGTATGGCGTATCTTTGCTCGCACAATGATTTAACTGACTAAACTAAAAATTAATCCATCGACAACTAGGTTAATCAAATTCAGAAATTGCACTGTCGTTCCAGTGCATGGTATGCGTGGCGTAACGTACATGTATGCTACGTGCACAATGGAAATTGGCCCAGACTGTTGGCCAGATCCACTGGTCTATGAGTAACCATAACAAATACGCCTATAAAAATTTCCAGCTTAATGACAAGTAACTCTGCAATATGATGAATAAATAAACTTTTTTAAACGTTTAAGAGGATGGAAATATTTTTTATTTGCCAACTACAATAGGGAAGTCATTATTTTCAAGATAGCATATCGTCCATTCACCGTCTGCAGCGTTGCATGGACAGTGTCAACTGAACAACTGGTTTTGATGATACGAGAGTTAAAAAAAATTCAAAAAGGAAGGTAAGAACTTGAAAAAATTGGAGAAATTAATAGAAAACTAAAGAAATTGTCAGGAGTCGTTCCCTAACAAATGTGCGCTAATTAGTGTATATTTCTTGTTAATTGCACTATTGTGTACCGTTTTATTGTATTATTGTAGTAAAATTGGACTACCTCAATTAATTTTGCTAAAATGTCCATGCACCAGATTTCATAAAAATTGATTTAGGCTTTTTCATGCAGTCCCAAGTGTCAATACTTGTTGTATCCGATAAAAAATTTATGGAAGGGAAGGAAGGCAGCCTAAAAGTGCTGCATTTGGACCCAGACCAAATACGTTACGCCACTGCATGGCATGAGTAATCTTACGAGCCTTAATATGAAAGCGTTAGCGCGTGTCATCACATCATGCATACCAAACATTGCTGGAACAGAAGGCCTAAGCAACAGTTTCTGACTGGACTTCTACAAACTGTGGAAGAATAAGGACACAATTCAACTCTTAAAAAGAACTAAGACATTTAAATCATGCTATTATACCTTTGGTTTCACCATGATTCAACAAACAAAACTAAACACTTATCTATAGAACAAACAAGTTAAACAAATTCAGACATTCCATTGTCGTTTGGGTATGAGGTCTTTGCTCACTGTACAACAATAATCATTCACAATTCACATTATTAAACACACTACACATCTTAGGAAGACTTGGTTGAAGAGTTTTAAAGTAAAACTTCAGTAAGTAATTGACACTAGTAAACGTTACAAAAAATGAACTTTTACATAAAGCTAATGAAACAGTAAATATAATAATTAAAATAGAAATGAATACAGCAAGTCACACAATCGCTGACTTGTATTATATTCAGACAAGTTGATTTATGTTAGTAGTACATCTTCATCATGAAGGAGATTTAATCAGCATAAATGCCAGCAATGAATTTGGACCAGTTTGTGGATTCATATTGGGTTCATCACCGTATCAATTTTAGTATCAGGTAGAACAGGTGTGCAAGGTGATAATACAGAGGTCATCACAGCACAGAAATTATACCCAACTTATTCTGTGCGAGCAGTAATTTGCTTGAAGTAACTTAAGGCTCAAAGAAATCACTAAAGAAAATTGGTTTCAGAGGTACATGGGTGACTTTTCAGTTTACAATTCTTCACCGATTGTGGTAAACAAAGTGTCATATTTCTTCTCATAACGACTGGGCCACGAAAGAATGCCGGGGTTCAATTTAACGCCAGGATTCAAGTAATGCTCGGAAGTTTTTTAGAAACCAGCGTTTCCCCAAAGTATACCAATGGCATAGCCAAGAGTGTGCAAAGGTGTGCAATGCATACCCTACCTTCTTTCTTTGCATACCTTGCCCATTTTGCCCTTGCCCTTTCTGTTATCCCCAAACTTAATATGCACACTATGCCGTACGACCATGCATACCTTTTGCCGCATACCTCTCTACAACACTGAAGTATGCCCTTTTTTGATAGGTGACCAAATGGATATTTTGATTGTCCAAAAGTGAACCTGTCTTCCAACATCAAATAATAAAGAATCAAATCAAGATTTGTTTACATATTTAACTTTGATAATAGACACATTTCAGTCTACAGTATAGCCTAAAATGAATCATTAATAATTGGGTGAGTCCAAAATATAACAAGCACCAGGCCTTAAAATGTACCGGATTCCTGATTTTGTCCAGCCAATGCATGTGATTTTTAGAGGAAATACAATATCAAACTACAGCCCTTCAGCGTATTTCCAAAAAGCTGTCGTGTTTTTTTTAAAGTTTTAAAGCATAAATTAACATCATAACTGAAGAAAGTTTAGTTTAGAATGGAAGATTCTTGATGATTCTTCTCAATGAAAAAAAAAATGTGGAAATCCCACATAAATCGTTACGTATTGTTTGTTTCAACACACAAGTCTTAGATATGTAAGAACCTTGTTTGTAAATTAACAAAACCCTTTGAGAGTTAAGTATGGTAATGCAAATTCCACAAAGTTTACAGAAAGGTAAGTGATAATTTAAAGTATGATTACTTTTTAAGAGATTAATAAAACTAAGATTAATAATTTAATCTACTTAAATTAGATAAAAATAAAACAAAGGTTAACGAACAAAAGAAAGAGAAGTTTTGAATTATTAAGAATTATATTTGGAGAGTTTTGGCATTATGGTACTATAGGGTAAGCTATTTACATCAGGTCAAGTTGTGCACTCCACTCGCAGTGTTCAGCATTTATCCCCATAAACGGCACTTTTTCTCTGGATTCATTGGGCTTCCGACAGGGCAGTTAAACGCAGCTGCAAATTCTTGAGAGTTGCTCAACACGCCTATTGTTCTGGAATAAAAAAAACTTACATTAGTACAATGCTAAACTTAAAACAACTGATGTTTTCGGATAGTAGCATGTCTGCAAACAATGTGGAGATAAGCAAAACACCGCACTTGCAATACATGCGCGGTAAAACAACCAGGAAAGTGCGCAGGTTACACGGTAAAAACTCAATGTTTCGATTCAATTCAGAATAATATAATAAATGAGTTTGTGTGAGCTGGCGTTAATGGATATAACCAATGGCTGGAAAAAGAAATCAAACAGATTTTTACATGGGGCATTTACCTAAACTCGCTTAACAGTTCAGCGACCGACTACATCAAAACCTACAGCAACCACCGAAAGTGACGTGACACGTAAATAGTTTTATAATGCACTCGGTGGAGGTATCGATGTGAAAAAAGGCAACAAATGTCATGGAAGAAGTTTTTATGCTCAACATCATATGCTCACCATCACGTTTGCACTGTCAAGGACGTTGCTAAGCAGTTTTAAGGTAAATTCCGGCAGATAAGTTCCCTGAGTGTATAAAATACAATTTTTCTTAAATAGGGCAACCAGTAACTTTTCACGTCAAAATGACACTGACCAACACCAGGCAAACCTAGATGTATCAACTAAAAAAAAAGCTATTTAAAAAGATTATAGGTCCTAAACTGCATCAGCTACGCAAAAATCGATTAGCCACCTTGTAGGCAATCATTCAAAATTTTTTTTCCATGCTGCAAAATTTTTTTTCCATGTTTCCACATTCAATCTGCAGATTAGTGAGCTGTCAGCAATAAAGACGTCATCAGTTACTGGATTCGGAACAATTCAGTTCAAGACCACAGAAGAGATTATTTGTAAACCTTTTCGGTAAGGACGTCATTACAGTGTGATAACAGTCGAACATCAGATATGACCAGTGCGAAATGTAAAAAAACAACCATTGTTGCAGAGCGTAATGCTAAAGTCGACATGCCTTGTCCCCAGTTCAGAGATTCATTTCCAATCCACTCACTTAATGACAAGTTTACTAGAACTGAATTAGTAATGCCTTAAGGCTAAGATGTAACATAACGCTAGCTTAACCCTACCTTAATAATCCTAGTGGCAAAAGTCTGTTGGCCTCCTTGTTTTAAGGCGGGCATTAGATTCCATCTACAATAACTGAACCATTAGTCTGGGTATACTAGTTTCTACCAAGCTAATCCTAATGTTCAATCAGTGACTTTATCCCTAAAGTATTGCCCATTAGTCACCAGTAGTCCTCCAGCTACGTAGTGATGATACGTATCAATAAGTCATATTCAGTCATTCATTGTCAGTGGTGGATCTAGACTGGTGGGCATGGAGGGTTTATCACATGAGCAGTGGGGTGCCGACCAGCCACCAGCAGAGCCACGGGATGGGGGGGGGGCAGCCTGAACATCCCAAATTGGTGGATGGGGGTGCACCCCCAACCCCACCACTGGATCTGCCACTGGTCATCGTTATCGCTAAACAACTCCATGCGTACAGTCGTACTTGACTTAAGAGCGATGCATCCCGTTGCTGTTGGCTGTCAGTTTGCCAAAACTTTATTACAAATAAGTTTAACAAGCACACCCACCAAAAAAAATCTTAAAAATAGTAGATCGCCATTACAAATCAACAAAACTTAAAATAAACATATGCATTATCTTAGCAATGAGTGAAGAAGTGGCAGTTTTTTTTACTGTTAAGCCATAAAATAACATCACAATAGAATTAGTTAATTTTAAGGAAGTGCCCTATGTCATAAAAATAGTTTTGAAATATTGTTGGCTAATGGCTATTGGGCATAGCTCAATAAGCTTTTAAGGACTTTTAAAAATAGTTGTACGCACAATTACAGGTATTTTTTTTTAATACTGGTGCTCGTTCAACTAAAGATAAATCATCCCTGAACTAACCTGTACTGCCCTGGGCTGTGAATATCTTTTGTGTATTTTTCATAACCTTCTTTGCCAACAACTTCACACCAGATCTGAAAAACAAACAAAAATATTCATGACTTTACCGTAGAACTAAATGGAAAGTAAATGAAAGAAAGAACATACTAGTCTAAATATGTGGACCTCTACTTTTAGGCTGAAGTGCAGGTCTATATCATGTGCCATGGCTGTCTGCCGTGACACGCGCATCACGTGACCGGGCTAGTCCAATCAGAAGACCATACAGCAGCCTTTCTCGTTTGTCACTGGCTAACACATGGTTACGTCAGGCCAGAGAGCCGTGGCGCGTGGTTTAGCTATCCTGAGAGTCAGTCACATCCGTTCAAAAAGTATCCTATCACAGTAATAGAAATGCACAGTTGTGTTGCACAGTAACAGTGCTCTGTGCGTTAAATCCAATAAGGTGACTGGCCAACTATACGGTTAGCATGACAATACTACAAGCTACATCATAAAGATCAACTGTATGCACATAGGCAACATGAACGTAGGTTGGTAAAGTGATTCGATCTCTTATCCTCAAACTTCAAAATTTATTTTGCGGGTCAAAGGTTGAAAATGTAATGCAGTTACCTAGTAACAGCTAAAGATGAAAATTCCCCAGAAATGCAACGGCATACAGATAATTAATTTCGGGCAATTATAAAACACGCGTATACACAAACATAAATACAACACTGATAGGTGATGAGTACTGTCCTTAGCCAAGTCAAATGTGGGCTATGCTGTCACAAAACACAATTTAGCCTCCAGTCGCTCCATACTCCAGAGACAACAGTGGGGCTTCCATTTTGTGCGTAGAATTGATTGAGACAATTAGACTCCAACTTGAATTTTTTTCGATTGCAGCACCATAAATGCAGAGCCATGAATAAATACAATTAAAATTTCATTCACATCGGGAAATGGCAAAACAATTTTAAAGACTTGCCTGTCAATATTTTGTAGAAATCAGTCGGTATCTGGGTCAAATCCAAGATGGGCGTTGCTGTAGACCGTTTGGTCTCAGCGTTTTCTGTTCATTTTCTGTCTAAACATCATTTTTATTTGTAAAAGTTCTCTTAAATCTTGTACTCTAGTCTAAGTACTCATCACTCATCAGGGGTGCATTTATGTATTTTAGGTGAACATGGGCTCTAATAATTGCCCAATAATTAAAATATTGTGTATGCCATTGCATTTGTGGGGAATTTATATTTTTTTTTTCTGTCTGAAGGTAACTGTATTACAGTTCTTAAACTCTTTCCTGGGAGACTAAGCCCCTTACTACTCAGCTGTGCTTCGCTCGCTTTACTTAGATTCCCAGAGACCTGTCGTGAAGGTCGTTTTAACTGGAATTAGTTATTTTGTCTTCTTGCATAGGTGCATATTGTGGTATGGAAGTGGTTAAAAGGCACCTTGAAATGTGGAATTTATTGGCATTGCAGAACACAGCAGCTACATGGCTCCCCAAACTAAACCACACCAAATCCAAAGCTGCGTGTGGATTCATTCACGCCACACATGGTGATTAAATCTCAAGTTGGCTTGTTACGAATTTGACAGACTCATTACCTGCGCATAGGTGATGAAGAACAATTGTTCCTTCGTAAAATTGACGCCAGGTAAACTAGGCTCTTCATGATTTCTTTTGACCCAGTCTTTATATGCTACGTATGCATGCAGTAGTCCAGCATTATCACAGATGTTGTCTCCTAGAGTTTCATTACCATTCACCTGATCAAAAAGAAGAGTTTGTTAATAAATATTTAATATTAGAAAATATAGCTGAAAAGCAAAAAGCATAAAATAATAAAATAAGTGTACGTGCACCCCCAGCATGACTGCATTACCACAAGGATGCTTTTAAGTCTTTGGACGCTTTCGACAAGCAAGCTGCCGCTATCACAAACCACGAAACATTGTGATGTGAACAAAATGTAGCCCACATTAATATTTAATGTTGGTAGTCACCAATATTAAATATTAATGAAATAAAATAATTCTGATTTTTAAAAAAAGCTTTAAGTGGTAAGAAAGGATGGATTTGCGGGAAGGGTGCATCAACACATTGGTTATTTGAGAACATACATTGACATTTAAGGCTTTATTTGGCCAACAATACTGTACAGTGTACACAGCTGACGAGCTACAACAAATTGCGAGTAGACTACTTGTCAATGGGAGCAAAAGAGGTGACAACTAAGACACAGATGTGCCTAAAGAGCCAAGAAAAATAAAGAAGAAGAAGCGGCTGAAAAGCCACAAAAAATGGAACAGAAGATGTGGCTGAAACAGTCACAGAAGATGCAATTAAGGAGCAGAGAAAATAAACGTCAGGCAAAATGAGGTTTTGACTGACGTTTATTTAACTAACCAAAACCACAGAAATACTCCAAAGTAGGCTATAGAACCTTACCTCTCTCAAGAATTTGTTGGCCTTCTCAAGATTGCCCAGACCATCGCCGAGGATTTCAGGTAGCATTCCACATATCTCGCAGGTGACATGGTATGCCTGTAATGCCAGACACTCCATCACAATATGCAGAACTGTAAGCAGACCAGAGTAAGAGATGTACACTGGTGCATCTCTGCCACGGAGCAAGTATCCACCTGTCAAGGAGATGTAACCCATCCAGAGATACATCATGACTACTTCCTCCCAACCATGAGTATCTGATGAAGAACGCCAGACTGCAACAACATATTTCGCTGTATGCAACTTGATGTCAGTAACCTGACTCCATTCCTCCTACTGTAGAACCTGAATTTATCAAGAAGGAAAGAGCAAACCTCACATGCTTTATAGCAGGTAACTATGGGACAGTGTGGGTAGCTAAGTATGCATGTTCATTGCCTGGGAGATCAACGTGGCCTGTGATCCAACATAGACTGTTAATTTCACTCATTACGCTTACTTTCACACCAAAAACACTAACAATGTCTTGGAAATTTTCAACTGATCTCTGCAGGTTTCATCGAGCAATTAAGCGTGTGAAATTGAGTAAAATTAAGGGTTTAAAGTTCGATTGTGAGTTTCACAGTAGCACTAAGAACGATGTTTTCAGTGAAAAAAATCGTGCTGTGGAGATCTTGAAGCAAACGAAGGGCACCACCAATTGTGTTTTGTTCTGCCATACGCACAGAAAACGTTGATGGGAGTCTGAAAGTGCAGAACTGTGAGCTGCAAACATAAGCACAACCAACTGCTGAATCAGTTTTGGACTCATCAGTGAAAACATAAGTATAACATTTTAGGGATGTGGTACTCCTGCAGGCATCTTTTTGCAAGTGTCAGCATCCGGAAAGCCAATAGTGAGCAATTTCATTTAAGAAGTGCTCCTCTTCATGGGAGATTCGTCACAAATCCATGTTCAGACATCTGCGGACTCGCTATATGCACGTAGATGAAGTGCAAATCCTCCTTTTCAATGGGAGGCCTGGCTGGGCTCTTCACTCTGGCAAAAGGCTATTTCCAGAGTAGACAACGTTGCTTGGTGGTCGACTGCCTTCACAGTGAGTGTGGTTGTATAAATTATACTCTTCGTATTTTTTCTTAGAGTCCTGAGGCACTCTTTTTCATTGAATACTTTTTCCAGTATTCCGTGATGTGTGTATCGGTCCCAATTTGTTGGACAACAAACAGGAAAATTATCAAGCACTGTCTTCGTTGCCGCAAGCCATGGCATTTTTAGTTGTGGAATACGTTAGGAGGGAGGTTAATGATCTTCTACTAAAAGATCCTGTTCAAAGTAGAATCAATTATGGTCTAGTATATAGCATAGCATGGGGCAATGAGGACTTATGTTTAGGGTGACTGTCTCAAGCGCCAGAGGTATTGGGTTCAAGCCTGACCTCAGCCATCCCTAGGAATTTTCTGGAAGAGAAGGACCTTGTGATGTCGCAGGCTCATGTCGATTGTGACGTGCAAAAGATCCTAGAAACTTCCTCCTGTGATTGCTTAGCAAAATTGTTGCTCTTGCCTTCTGGTGCCATGGCTTCAGCTGCGAGCACATTAAACTTCCGAAGTGTACTGTGTAGTAATCTTCAATGCTTTGTGTGCATTTTGCAACGTTATATCTTCCTGAAGACAACAAATAATATTCCCAGCCTTGACGGTGCCTTTGCTTGACAAATCTTTGAATACAAGGCAACAGCCGCCCTTTTGTTCTTTCTTATTTCGGCTTGTGTCAAGCCATGTGTTTCTTTTCCTCATGCTGCTGCAGCAGTTCATAAAAGAAATGTTTCTTTGGTTTAGGAAGGCCAACCATTGTTTTGCAGTATTTTTGTTAAGGCATAATAACTGTATCACCATGCCAACAATATATACAGAACACATCAGCACCTGTTTTTAGCCATTAATGTAAATATTTAACCATGAAAACTGAAGACCTTACTTCATTAAACATCTGAAAAGCTAAGTTTGATAATGATGTTTGAGTTTAAGAACTTAACTTCACAGATGCAGTTCGAAGATTTAATGTAAGGGTTAACCTGACCATGACTGAAAGGTAGCACTTCGCCTTTGGCCACAAAGGTAGTGGGGTTGAATTCACCACTTAGGTAGTTTGACCTTAAGTCCAAAAGGCAATGAAAATAACAGTATCTTTATCTGTATCAGCATTCATTGTGTTGTACTACTGTGTTACGTTAAATACGGAAAAACTTTAGTTTAATTTTATTTAAGTTCATGACCATCAACGATAAGTGACGTTTTTCATTTAAAGTATTAAATAGTGTTAGATCCATGGATATTTTTAAAAGCCAGGATTTTTAGATTCCTTACAGCGGATTTTCAAAATCCCACTAATTAGAACGTGTGACTATAGTTTGACTAAAAAAAACTTACATAATGTCCGCTGTCTCCAAGCTGATAACTCGAATATTGTTCTGCAAAGCATGCAGCTTCTTTGTTGAATTTTTCGATCGTGTCGTCAGACCACCATTGGGTCATATTTCCATGCTTGTCATACCGTCTTCCTGAATAGAAAAGTGTCACATTATCGACAAACAATGAAAATAATCACACAAACCAATTTATTTGTGATAAATGGTTGTTAATCAGTCTTTAAAAGCTTGAATTGGAAATAGTTTAGACTGGTAACATCACTACCGCAACCAAAATCCACTAGCATTGGAAAGAAACTTTTATCTATTGTCAGTACTTGGGTTTCCTAAACTGTTAACAATTTTTCCCCTAGTAAGCTTAACATTGACTGAAAGTACAAGGCTTTTATGAATACTGCAATCTTAAGGAGCTAAATTAAGCAGAGTTAAAGTGACTTGCCTCCTTGCCCTACAACTGCTGCTGCTTTTATCTCACTTAGCCTTATTCTCAGTAGACTCTTCCAACCTGCTGGCACTTTCAAAATGCTTTTATAATATGGGATTCAACAGTAGAAGAATTGTTGCGACAGTACTTCATGTGGATATTGGGAAAAATTGAAATGCAATTTCACCTGGAGTATATACCTCTTAAATTGAGTTAGCTGCATGGTTAAGTAGTACAAATATTGCTATTCTGGAGAATTTTCAGTTGAGAGAATGCTTTTACTGTGCTTCTCGACTCTTATTAGGATAATTTGCTTAATATCACTTGGGTTTGCGTACGCAATAATGAGGTACTAGCAATTCTTTGCAATAGCAACTCATGAACACAATGTGTGATTGCAGTTCAAAGTTAAAAGTTCACTGAGTCAATATTTGCTTCTCACACAGAAAGTATTCGACTGATTAAAAAAAAAAGAGCAGTGATGTTATCACAGACATGGTACATCTGTACATCTGTAAAAAAAGGGGAATAACAATAACAATAATTTACCGTGCTGTAGTAATGCTATTTTTCAAACACTGGATGCCAAATACTGGATAGTGAAATACTGGACACCAGAAGCAAATATTTCCTAAATGCACTGATGTTATGAACGGTGCTCTGTGTATTTTACACAAGTTTCAAGTGCTATTGAATTAAAATACTGTGAAGAATGCCTGATGCATAATTACCTTGCATTAAGGGTTAAAGATAAAATATCCGCAAGGTAAAAAATTACCGTGTTTAATACAAGATTTGAGACAGTCCATACCAAGGCCATGTCCATGCCATTAATTTGCTACAATTAACGGATGTACGATTTATTAACATCTTGCTGATGACATACAGCTAACAAACTGACTTTTTACAGTTTTCTTTATTTTATTTCTCATAACTAGGGCAGCAACCCAGTTCGGAGGCCCCCCCCCCACCCGTATATGGCTGGGTTCATAGAGCATTCTTGTGATTTTTCCGTTTGCATGAAAATACTATGACGTCACTACATCTGCCAATTATTGTTGAAGGTCCTTACGAATTAAACACCACCGTTACCAGGCGCTCATTGCCCAGTCCCCAAACCTTCAGGATTCTTACTATGGACTTCAATAGAATAAAGATTATCGAGATTCCTACAGCAGACTTAAATAGAATAAAGTTTATCGAGATTCCTACAGCAGACTTAAATAGAATAAAGATTATCAAG
>JAHWFP010266341.1:199671-264030 GCA_023313725.1 Lithobius niger | reverse complement strand
TAAAGATTATCAAGATTCCTACAGCAGACTTAAATAGAATAAAGATTGTCTCGGTAACTTCCACTACAGTGTTAAGTCAGGAGCGACTACAGTGGTGTACAAATTTGTTACCAGAGGTGTGCGTCAAATTCTCAAGGCTAATTTTCGGTCCAATTGTTTTTAACCAATCGTGTTTAACATGGAAACAATACCAAAGTAATAATAAAAAAAACTAAACAAACAGACAATCAGTTGTTCGTAAGTTGCTCTAGCCAACAATAAAATAGAGTGTTGCTTTCGTAGCACACGCCTGCTTCGCGTGCTAAGTTTCAGTTTCAATTTTAGACAACTTGGCGCAGGTGCAGCATTATTGCTCCTTCTAGCATTAGCACATCGTACTAAATTAATCACTCCTAACATAGACCAGTCACACACGCTCCTAGTTGTTTTCTATAGGCTCCTGGTTATATAGATTATCAAGCGTTAATGGCATTTTTTCTTTTAACTATTTTGGGTTTCTAACGATTCTCACATGACTGCTGGAAACTCCCTTTCGACTGGCAGAAAAAGGGGCTGATTGACACAATTGTTCTACCCCTGGTTTCGAATTTCAAGTTTCAGGTAAGGCTGTGGTTCTTTTCTTTGAAAAGTAATTCACAGAATAAGTTTAGGTACCTAATTGCCACTATTCTAAAAATGTTGAAGCCACTACCTTGAATTATATATAAGTAACACTAGTTTAAGGTGGCAAGTTTAAGCGTATTCGGATGTTTCAATAGTTTTTGTACACCAAATAATAGTGTAGTTGGCCATCACTGAAACACGCAAGATTCTTTCTCAGGTTAATTTTGTGTGTTCAACTTAAGTTACGCTGCATTTTCCTTTGGCAGACACGAAAAATACTGGTACCCAAAAAACTTTGGTGTTGTGTTGGTATACACAATGCAAGTTTTGTTACAGTTATGAAAATTCAGTCATATTAACTGTAATATAACTGCACAGTTTAAGTATGCAGGGCCGGATTAACAATGAGGCAAATGAGGCAGCTGCCTCGGGCCCCAGGTAGTCTAGGGGCCCCCACGAATACTTACACTTTTTTCAGTTTTTTTTTTCTTTTAATGGTGATGTCATGATTGTCTCAGGTTTGTTGAGTTAGATTAGGTTTGTTAACCTTATCGACTAATTTCCTTCTCTGACAACAAACAAAATACCTCCACACTGACTGAGTGACACGTCTACGTATGGTGGAAAAGACATGTTTTCCATCGGCCGTCAAGTTGTAACGTTGTACCTTCTATGATTGCGACTGCACCGGACCGAACAAATAGTTGGTCAGTTTGACATTCGTTAAAGTTTTTTTTCGCAAAATTTGACCAAATTTTTTAGACAGAATGGGATTTTTGATCCAGAAACTTGGTGCCCATTTTCACTTTAAATAGACCCCTTGGACTTTTAGACATTTTCAGGTCTACCTTTTTTTCTGGGCCACCCGCCTACCCTACGTAGATTGGGGCCCCGGATCCAAATCGGTGCCTCGGGCTCCAAAATGTTTTAATCCGGCCCTGTAAGTATGGTGTAGCATTAACACGACATCACCAGTGGGTAACAACTGTTGATATTGAACACATCCTACCGTGGTTATCGAATCCATGTACAATTTCATGTCCAATGACAACTCCCACACTAGCATAGTTAAGATACCTGTAATAAAAACAAATAAAAACTGTACTTAATAACAAAAACTTACGGCAGCTGTCGGAAGAGTGACTGACCAAACCAAGAATAAACTTACATTGGTCGATTAGGATTAAATATAGGATCCCTCAAGATCCCAGCAGGAAAAACTGGTAAATAAAGTAAACACACAAAAATGCAGTAAAATGGTAAACTTCTTCACAACACGTAACAAAGACTACTGCACTCAAAGCAAAGCTTGCAGTAAAAGCAACATGAGCATTTTACTACGAGACAAACAATGAGTACGAAGTGTTAATTATACCCAATAAATAAAAGTAATACATGTATGAGACTGGGACTGTATTTGCATACCAAAATATGTTATTCAATTTTAGTTACGTACAGAGTGATGGAAATACAAAATATATCAAAACCCTGAAGGGCCATACAAAATACTATCGCAGATGGAAAAAATAAAGTTATTTGTTTTCATAACGTTGGTTTAGCTTTCAACTGTCGTCAAAAGCGTTTGATGATAGTCCAACCTCTCTTAATTTCGTCCCAATTTCATACTATGTTATAACAGTTCAAATTCACACAATAGAAATCTTTCTCAGCTCAAAATACTTATCATATTTTCAAGGTTTAAAAGGTGGCTTTACAACAAAATCTGATATAACATTGATGGTACAAGTCGTTTTGAGACTAACATACTTTTCATACGTAATTATTTCAGTTTATGTCGGTCTTGAATGTCATGCTTCGCTCCATTATGTCAACAATAAAATTGCTGACGGCCTACTTTTGTTCCCATGTGCTGCCTTTCTTTACAAAAAGGTGATAATTTCGATTCTGTGTCAAATAAAAATTTAGACCAATTGTCTAGACACCAGTTGCGTAATTACGATAACCCTGGGGCTAAAGCTGCCGGGGAGGAGGGGGAGGATAAGTATTGAGAAAAGATAAAATAAACGAAAACCCAAGGTAGCATCCGGGGTTGCAGTGAAAAACCAGTGTGCTGCCATCTAGATGTATAAAAAATCAGTTAGTAAAAACAGTTAGTAAAATTATTCAGCAAAAACAGTTTTTGTGTTTATTTGACTCTACTTAAAACGTACTGGAGCTGTTATCCATTAGGCCTACCTCTGATTTTTGGCATTTGTTAACAAAAAGTCCCATTTTAAAGCGTAAAAAGGAATTTTGTGTGCAACTTACTGTCTTACTTCTAGGCCTATGTGTTTGAAATTTCTTTGCCGGCGGGGACAAAAATTTTGATTTTGCAAATGGGTGAAACCTGAGCTACTTATGCTACTGCCCAACACCAAGACTGCTTTTGATCCATTAGAACAGCAAAACATGTCTTCAACAGTATCTTTTTCAACAGTAATGCTACCTTTCAAACCCAGGTCCACATTTTTTTGAGCTAAGAAATCACTTTTGTACAGAGTTCACAGTACAGTTCCCCTTGAATTTAGCCGAGAGCAGCTATATTTTTTTGTTCACAAATAATTGGCGTGAATTATAATCACAAATTTTTTTAAATTTTGTTGCAAATTAATTTACAGACAAGTGTTTAGAAACATTTTGTGTTTCACAGAAACATCATACAGCTGGACATAGCGATAGCTGGTTAACACACAACAAGCTGTGCACAATTAGTGTTATTAATGGCCTCTGAGACGCAGTTACGAAAGCGGTAAGGCCTTTTTACTCACTGATTTCGTTGAAATTTGGCCGATAGTAGGCATTCACTTCTACAGGGGAACCCAACCAATCTCTGCATGAGAGAAACACATGTAATCAAAGAAAAGAATGTTGTAGCATTCACTAGACACTGACAGTGCTTTCAACGCTAACCATCGAGAACACTTTATGACAAACAAGTTTTTTTAAACAACTAGCAAGCATTGGCAATATTGGCAATATTGTCTGTATTCATCCAAAATTAAACACTCAACACAGCGTTATTACTGGGTTATGTTCAGTAGCTCAAGTACATGGAACAACAATAGCAACTATGTGAAGTGTTGTATTTGTGGAAGTAAAGACCTTAAACCTGATTATCAGTGAAGCGAAAGGATGCTATGATTGTTATTATTATCTTTGCTGCCTGTCCCTAACCTATGTTCCTGTCTCAACTAAATTGAAGTTGCCAAACTCTGTGTTTACTGATGCATGACAGGGACTAGCTTCACTAGTTGTAAGTGAGCAGCATTAGTCAATCATTGACACTGCATATGACTAGTAAAGGAGTGATCTCACTTCCCTTACCTCTCCCCCATACAAATTCTAGCCACGTGTCTATGCTAAATAGACATAAGATCCCGAATTGGGGAGAAAATACACACAGTAAGCCAAGGTGGCAGATAAAAAGTGCATGTCAGTTGGATGAATGCTATAAATGCGGGCGTTTAGGTTTTTACAGCATATGAGGGGTAGTATTTGGGGGTGAGGGTTCAAGCCTTCCTGTAAAAGGCTGTCGTGTAGGATGATAACATGTTCTATGTGTTAGAAGTGCGATTCCATTACAGCAGAATGCAAAAGACTTTTGATGTACTGTATAATACCATTGGTTACAAACCTCTGCTTGACAAATAGTAAGTAGAAGCGAACAAAGTCTCTTTACAGATTACAGTGAAACTTTGCAAACTTTGTTTGCCTTTGTGTTCTCAGTGGTTCCATGTGTAAGGCACTGTGTCAAGGACAGAGACAACCAGATAGAAAGAGACAGCGAGAGAGAGAGAGAGAGATAGAGACAGTGACACAGAGGGTTCGTTCAAGTTTTACTCACGCAAAAGGTTGGAAACGGGGAGGTACATTGCATTTACAGTGAGGGGGTAGAGTAGCCAATCTCTGTGGACGAAATAAACAACCAGAAATGAGCACAACAACATTACGATACCTAAAATGACGAACATGCACTCTACCCCAACAAAGGAAACAATAATATAAAGAAATTTAAAAAAATAACGCAACACAGGCCACACTATACACTTTCAAAAAAACTTATTTGATTCCAGCTGATATTTTTTGTCACACATGATTTAATTGTAATTAAAAACTTAGTTTACCTGTCTTTATTGACTGGGCGTTTCAACTTCAGTAGTTCTTTTCGAACTTCATACCGCATCATATTCAGAACGTTAGTCAAAAGGCGGTCTACAGATACCTCCAACTGTAAGATGAAAAAAAAGGAACTGAAAACAATATCAAATTAAACATTCTAAAGGTAAGCAAATGAAAGGAATTTACAGTGTTTCGTTACTTGATCAATAACCTGACAACACATGATATCTAGCTACCAAACTATCTAATCAACACTATTTTTGCATGTCAGTATTAACTGCATAGGCAGAACCAACCGAGGTCGAACTATAGTCTGTTCCACATTATGTTTGCAGGAAACTGACTGTATGACGCCATGTTTCTTTCCACTACGTGTGCCAGAACATGGAAGTATCTCACTCGCAGACTCTAACAGTAACTGTTTAGAGACTATAAGTGTGATAGCGACATGTTTTTGCACTTGTAGTGCGGGGAAACGTGGCGTCGTGCAGTGAGTTTCCTGCAAACATAATGTGGAACAGAGTATAGCCAAGTACTCTTCTAAAAGAGAAGTATCAAGACAGCTCAGAGGATTGGAGTTTTTACGTGTTAACTTGTATACGATGTTTCTTTTTTGAGCACCCCTACTTACAACAGCTAAAATGAAAATAGAATGTCATCCGATAAAAATTAGTGCTAGTGTAAGCATTCACACTAATAGTTAATCAGAAAACACATCTTGGGGTTGTTTTAGCAACATAGAAACGAATATTGGATAAGGTTGCGCATTCCTTCTCTGGCAATTCTTTGGTAAGATGCAGAAGCAGTTGAACAAGTAGTATAGTAATAGTACTTTTAAGCTCATAATCCTTTCTTTGCGTTGTTGTATCTTGTGTATGCACGACCACGTGGTGAACGAATAGCAGCCCTACACACCAGCTCATATCCGTATGAAACATTAGATAAGTAAGACTGCCTAACTACATACGTATGCCAAAGGCAACAATATGTAAATAATACAACAATGCCAAACGAGAGAACATTAAGATATTTATTTGTGAACATATCTGTAGGCCTATGACCTGTTGCATTAACTACATCTAAAATTCCACCATAAAACTGCTTCCAGAATTCTTTTGAGTCTTAGTTTAACATATTGTAGTAACTTAACAGCTTAATTATTAAAAAGAGAATTATTATTGCATACTTAAACAGTATTGCATTTATTCCAAGGGCCTCAGCCTTTCGCCACGCGCCCAAATACAGAATCTAAACTAGACCGGAACCACGAGAATTACAATCACAGGACCGTAATATTACTTACTACACAACAACAGAACGACGCGGTCCTCACTGACAGAAATAAACCGACACCAACTGCAGCGCACTCACTTGCCACTTGCCACTGTAACTACGACAGTGCCACTACAACAGCGCCACTATAACGGTGACCTAAGTCACAATAGTAATTACTGAATCACGGACAACCAATGCATACATTATTACTTAGGACCTGGCTTAGCATTCAGGAAAGACTCCTGCGTTCAGCTGACGTCTTTCCGGATATATTCGTGTTTCAGGACAAAGGTTTCTTTCTGAGACTAGTTTCGAATGTGTGCCTGTGTACACATATTGTTCACTGTTTAAAGGCGCCTTTTCACCTTTTCAACTCCTAGATGCAGCACTGTAGAATCTTCGAGCAATATAAAGAAAATAGCAGTAAATAAAAAAAATAAAAAAACACTTTGCTGCAGCGCCGCAAATTTTCAATACTAAAAGGAGATCAGATGACCCATGTCAGCCCATAGGATGACGGAGTAACTAGAACGTGGATGGGCAATGCTATCGAAATAGTGAACAGGTGCCTTTAAGAATTCAATATACAATGACTACATAAGCAAGAAACATAAAATACAAGCAACTATGGTTACAAATGTGTCAGTTGCCTTGCATCCAGTTGTCTTCCTTAAAACTAATCGTAACCGTTGCAGTCAGTGACTTCCTTCCAGTCTAATGGTAACTCTTGCATTCTGTAGCCTTTCAACATATCTTACTTACAGACTAATCGCAACTCCTACTGACAGCTGCATCCCCCAGAATTCTTCTTTTGCTACCAGTGGTAATCCTCCATCAGTTACCATCTTCTAAGTGCTTTCCTTCCAAACTAATGCCAAGTCACACAGTCAGCTGCCTTTTCCAGTCGTCTTTCTTACGGACTAATGGTAATTCCTGCAATCAGTTTTCTCCTCCATGTGTTTTACTTATAGCCTTATCCCCAATTCCTACAATTGACTGCCGTCCACCAAATTATTTTTTTCACTGTAACGGAATTTCCATCCCTGTGTATATGGGAAGAAAAGGGCCCCGAAATGAACTCATGCTTATGTTCAGGGATGCCAACAAACCTGTACATCATGTGCACGAGCACGGGTCCTCCTGAATAAAGTTGTCTTTGGCCCTCCCTCCTAAAGAAAAGTGCCCACTGCCCACTGGGCAAGCAATGAAGGCATGTTGACTCGAATTGCTCACTGTCAGTAGCTAAGCAGAGTAAGCTGCTGACATTAACATTAACATTAACGAATTTCAGGCATGGCAGCACTGTGACGGCACTATTTGCTAAGTTATTGAGACCAGTAGTGAGCACAACGTACTTAGTTTTGACTGCACGTTACGTGACTAGAGAGAGGATTAAACATAGGCGCAAATCATGCAAACATGGATGGACCTTGGAATGTGCGGTATGTTTAAAAAAGATATCGGGTTATAATACACCACATCATCATCGTTTTTTCAGTGGCCCGGGATGCCACTGCACCACACATTACTGAGATGTTAACGAAACCCCTAATCTATATCTTATCATAAATCAGTCCCTCCTGCAAAAATTGAAAAACCCCAGACAGGAGGACAGAATCATCGTCCAATTGACACACCATGTCTCGCAGAAGATGGAAACGGCAACAAACGCCATCAAGATGGTGACAAGAACGTGTGTGGACTGTGACAAGAGCGAAACAAAAAACGGTTTCAGTAAGCAAAATAGCATAACCCAGCGCTCATCCACAAGGTATTCTCTACTGACGAGCCCTAACAAGGGCGAACCAGTCTGTCTAGAAATCTTTGTGGGTGAAAGCTAATTGATATTAGGTGACACCAGAGGTGAATTAATCAAGCATACCCAACCAATGACACCAATGACATTCAGAAGGGACATGCCCCATCAAAAGGAAACAATGAGCAAGGTTGGTGGGACCAATACGCAAACATGCTAACACCACCTTTTCCCAGCGACTGCTGTGTCCAGCCATGCTTATGGTATAAAAGGCCATGAGCCATGCTTATGGTATAAAAGGCCATGCTCTCCGAGGAGCTAACCCTTTGGGAGCTGGTACTAACCCAGCAACTTCTCTTCTACTGCCATTTCCTAGACCAGTTCTACGGAACCTTCTTTTACTTGAAAAAGATTATCTGCATGGCTGCCGAACAACTGACCACAGGATAAACATCGTTCTGAGTTTATTCCCTTCTTGGTTAAAGCAGCATTATGCCTTCCTTCAAGTGTCTCCTTCCATACTATAAAATAAACGCATGGAGTCAGATGCCATCCTTCTGGCTTTCTTCCACGCCATTGGCAACTCCCACAGTCGATTGCCTTCTTCTACACATCTTCCTTCTAGACAGTATAAGGTTGCCAAAAGTCCTAAGGCCACTGAGAATTTCCAGATCGCACCAGATGACCGCAAAATAAGTTTACAAACTAATAATAAGACACTGGGGAATGAGTGGATATAAGGTGAATGACTTTCCTTCAAGGTAACTCCGGTGCCACTTTCTAAAGGTACTGATTTAGATAATTGGTGTAAATTAGAAAGTTGTAAAACATCACCAAATCATGACCATTTTCAAAGAGCTGAATAAAATATACAAATCAGAAGTAGAAGTCCACACTTCAACTAAAATTGTGAATTTTAGTGTGACAGTTTGTGTTTTAAAATATTTCTTCTGCATTGCTGAGATTCTATTTGTCAACTTACACTAGAATCTGCTGAAAATCTAAAAAATTTTAATTTTATGACTGTTGACTTTTGTAAATTGTATATTGCCAAGTCTTTTGCAGGGTGAGGGATGATCATCTAACTGGAAAATCGCCTAATTGGGAAAACGTATATGTATAACAATGAAACGGAAAATCGTCTAACACAAAATTTGTATAATAGAAAATAGTTTAACACGAAATTCGTATAATAAAAATCGTCTAACATCCCTGCCTTGCTCGTGCTGTCACACTCGCTGCGCCTATACATATATCATCAGAAACGGCAGCTGTGTTATTGTCCAGTTAGACTATTATCCATTATACAATAGTCCGTTTAGATGATTTTCCAAATTTTTTTTATTAAGCAGATATTAGGCAATTAATCCATTAGACGATTTTCCAGTTAGACTTTCGTCCGACGCCCCTCTTTTGCAGCTCTCATTCAGTTTATGTTATTCTTCATATAGGCTTTGTTGAATTGTTAATCTTTCAGCCATAAACAACCGTTCTTATCAATTCCAATCTGTTCATAAAGGTAATTACAATAAAATCATGATGTCTCATATTCCCAATAAAAAAAATACTATGCTAAAAATATAACGCGCAGTGACACAGTGGAATATAACTTACATCTTCATAGTCTTCGTCCAGAATCTTATCGTCTAAGATAAATTTTGGATAACCGATTCTTTCCCCCATGGCTTGAAGCTGCAAAAATGTAGATATTTGAATTATTATGGCACAAATTAAAGAGTCGCTTTTTATACCACAGACAAAATGTGTAACCTTTTCATGACAGGCCTCTTTGGTTTCATTATCCAGCCAGTCTTGAATGAAGAGAAATTGGCGAAAAGCTCCTTGCAAAGAATCAATCATTGCTTCTATCTGAAATAAATTCTGAATTTGAAGACAGGCAAACTTCTGATCATTAAAACGGCAACATCTGGGGCTAACCTTTAAAAATGTCAGTTATTTTACCCTTCAGTCACCAGCCAGATTTGACCGTCATGGACCGTTCTTATTTATACATCACATTTCACTGTAATCTAATCTAAGAATTCCCTAAGGGCAGAATTTAGCAAGGTTCATTTCTTCATGGCTGACCTATCAACGATATGGACCGTAATTTACGCTATGAAGAACTAGAAACAAATTACTATAGTAACTCCTGATCATTAAAACGGCAACATCAGAGTCTAAAATCAGGGACTGTTAAAAATGTCATTTATTTTACCCTTCAGTCACCAGTCAGATTTGACCGTCATGGACCGTTCTTATTTCTACATCACATTTCACTGTAATCTAATCTAAGAATGCCCTAAGGGCAGAATTTAGCAAGGTTCATTTCTTCATGGCTGACCTATCAACGATATGGACCGTAATTTACGCTACGAAGAACTAGAAACAAATTACTATAGTAACTCCTGATCATTAAAATGGCAACGTCAGAGTCTAACATCAGGGACTGTTAAAAATGTCAGTTATTTTACCCTTCAGTCACCAGTCAGATTTGACCGCCATGAACCCGTTCTTATTTCTACATCACATTTCTCTGTAATCTAATCTAAGAACGCCCTACGGGCAGGATTTAGCAAGGCTTATTTTCTCATGGCTGACCTATTCTAACAACATGGACCGTAATTTACAGTACAAAGAACTAGAAACAAATTACTAGTGTAATTTACGATTTTATGTATGTTTTTTTTTAACTGTTGAGTCTATTCTAGGCCCTGTGAAAATCCTAACTGCAAAGAGTATGAATGAGTGCATAAACGATTTTACAAAACTAAACAGGATTTTCACATTTCAAGTGACTCTTCCTTTCAGTGGTGCAGCATATGCAGCTAGTTTTCTCAAAGCCTACATCACGTGTACGTCACTACTGCTAGACGACCTAAAGAAACAGCATCCATTCTGATATGTGCACAGCCGGCTATGTACTGTGCAACACCAAACAAAAAATAGTCACTGCCACTCCATGTGATTGACGTCAATGATTGAGTTGTTACATATCATCATCGTCAAAGTTTTATTGGTAATCGAATTGAACAACAACACTTTACAGCTATGGCTTCATTATTTTTCTTGCTTTCAACTATGCGGTTTCAGTTATATCCACCTTAACTATAAAAACACGGCCACGTTTGCAGCTGATGATCAAATTTTTGGTTTGGTAGGAATCGGCCATCTTGTTTCTGCAGCCCAACTAGCAGCTATTTTGTTGCTGCATGGATGCATCGAACAATGAAAGAAACGAGGAAAGAAGCTGCAGCCATATGAAAAATTTCGCTCCTGACAGTGTTGAAAACAACAACTGCATCAACAATTTAACATATAAATGAAATTTTTGACGGAAATTTTCCCGTCTTGGTCACAATAAAATGTTTAAAAAAAACCACAAATTTAAAAGGTCATGATCAGTGCGTTATACATCAATGGACCGCCATCTTGGTTTCCAAGATGGCAGCCCGTTAATGAATAAGCGCAAATAAAAAAAAAGTACCTTGTTTAACATGAGATTATCACCAAAATCGGGAAGTTTTTATTTGTATTTGTTATCAAAATTTAACAAACACGTACGTTAAAAAAAGTTCGTAAGTCAAAACGCGAACTTTTTAAAATCAACGTTTGTACTCTAAACTTTAGTATTACGTAATTTAGTGTATTGTGTACACTTGGGAGAAATGTGATAAGGAGTTTGGTATAAATGTGTGATAACTTGTACAAATTACTAGTTCAACTGCACGTTCATATAGGCCATCAGGGTTCCTAGTTATGATTTTTATTATTTCATTCCTTGTTCTAGTAAACGAATACTTGGCATATGTGACCAAATGTGGCCTTCCTAGGTAAGTAAAGGACTGTCTAAATATTGTTCACAAAAATATGGCAAAAAATAATATAAAAAATGTAAGCCCGATTATAATATACAGTGACAACACACCACTGGCGTAGCATCAAACCTGTGAGGAAAGAATAATATAAAGGTAAAAGCACCAAGATTGTAACTAAAAATTAGAACAAGCCAGAAAGGTAGACAAAATTACACAAAAGAGAGCGGTTTTGGATTGGAAGACTACCGGTTATCAATCACCACACTTCACGCAAAAAGCTAGCGTCAGTACACTTCAGGGGTGATCCACCCAACAACAACATCAATCACAGTTAAAATCTAAAAATAAAAGGACCTAAGCCGAGTTAATAGCCGACAATATGGAGCCTGACCATCCACCGCAGAGGCAGAGTACGAGGTGACGAGACATAGTTATGGGCTTACATACAGGGTGGGCCACAAAAAAATGACGAACAAACATTTTCAAAGTCCAACTTTTCTAGTTAGCACCCTTCAGAACCAGGAGACGACATAAATCTTCCCGTTTCATTAGATTTTATTTCTGCCTTCTCCTGGTTATGTGCAGTGCTAACTAGAAAGTTGGACTTCGAAAATGTTGGGTCGTCAGTTTTTTGTGAACCACGCTGTACAGCAAATGTCGCTTTTTTTTAGTAGTATTGGTGGCTTGTTCTATTTTGGTTTGGAGAAAAAATAATCTCTTTAGCAACTTTATGCCCCATCCAACTCTTGATTCCATCTGAATAGCGATTTTGTTTCTCAGATTTTGGTCGTAAAAAAAATGCTTCTCATGTCCCTACATGTTGATTTTTTTAGCCAAATAAAAAAAGTGATCCAATATGGGGGGGGGGGGAATGGCACGATAATCGATAATTCGATAAATAATATCGTGATAGAAATTTTTCGTCGATTATCGTATCGCACTCTTTCTGATTTATCAAATTATCATGCAAACCCCAAAGCTTAAATTGGCATATTATCTCGGAAACCATAATAGCTAGAAATAAGTGGTTTGCGGCGCTGCATGCAGAATTACAAGCACTCTCCAACCAAGTCTACAGTACTGCTGGTAGCCACTTTAGGTGATTGGAGAGTTAATTTAATGCAAACAATATTTCAGCATCAAGTATCAGCACAACTGCTAAATTGTTCCTACATGATGAGTAGTAATGGACAATGGCAAGTGCATTTTCATGTCTAGTGGCCAAATGGCGAGCGCCACACAATTCACATTCGTGAAGGTTGAACTGTGGGCTTCAGCCAAGGGTTTTTTTTTTTAATTAACAAAATTAAAATAGTTATTCCAGCCCGAAAACTTGTTTTATCGAGATATTACCGATTATCACGATAATTTTAAAAATTTCATCGGGATAAAAAAATTGTGTATCGTGCCATCCCTAATCCAATAGCTGTTTAGTTTAAACAAATGGTGTCACAAATACCAATATCTTCACAGATTTAAGCTGAAGCTTGCAAATATTCTTAGAATGAAGAAGTGTAGCAGTACACTAAATGTTTGGTAAACGCAAAGAAATAACTGTAGTGCAGAAATCCTCACCTGCTGTTTTTAAAGCTAAACTTAAACAATGTGAACTTCACAAATTTTTAAGACGGTCATTCTGACAATACCATACTCTGGTAGATTCTGCTTTTTTTTTTTTAACTTGTCATATGCCGTGAGCCACCAGGCCTTTTCACCTTTTTGTTAATTCAGGCTGGGTGTTAGTGACACTTTGGTGTCCTTCCCTGTCCTGTGCACTTTAGATGCAAAATATGTTATTATTATAGAAATAGTAAACACACAGCCTGGCCACCGGCTAACTTTTTGGGATCGTAAAAGTGTCCCAAGGAGCAAGGAACTTTATTCGTGGCCTTACTACACTGCACTAAAATTGTATTTTTTTACAAATGACGTCAAAGGCTTACTCTTTTTTGAAGAGACATAAAAACGAAAACTTACAAATTTGTACATTGATGGCATTTGTCGAAAATTAATACTATGACGTAGAACGACTAACAATTCAACAGAAAAATCAGTATCACCCAAAAAAATTTTTAAAAATGTGATAAACGAGTTAAAATTACATCGTCTGTGCAGCTGATATCAATCAATGTTTTCGAGTTTAGGAGCACAAAATAGGACCAAAACTTGAAACAATACATTAAAAAGTACATTTTTAAAGAACCGTTAGAAGAAAGTCCCTTTTAAAATACCCTTAAAAGAAAAAGTACCAAATCAGATGTGTACCTGTTTTACTTCGAATGCGCTGCTGAAGTTGCGAACATACATTGCTCCAACCCCCAAGCCCATGCCATCACTAACGATGTCAACGCACTCCTTCCAACGAGCACAGAAAAGTCGAGGATCGTTGGGATCCGGAACATCCTTCCTGAAATCCGTATACAATCTGCGCAATTCACGATCAGCAAAAGGCATATACTTGAGGATGAAGCGCCACAGCAGATAATTGGATACTACCCTAGAAGAAAAATAAAAAGCATTTAACAGTGACATAAAAGCGTTAAATGTTTGAAACGGGATACCATCCCACCGCAAACAAGCCTGCAAGATGTAAAGGAAGAGTGGTGGGGGTTGTTTGAATGTAATGGATTTGTTTGAAAAGAATTTTACTTTGAAAATGCTCTGGCTGGTGGATGAAATACTTCAGCATTATCAGGAGTACATGAAGAACAAAATGTGAATAACTGTACAAATTGTGAGTTTCTTTCCCACAAAACCAATTTGCTAAATGGCTTTCTTTTTCCAATTTGCTGCACTCACTTCGTTACGGATTGAGCATATTTCTATATGGAGAGCAACGCTCAGCAATGCGTGTTGGTACTACGGTGGTTCGTTGCGACAGAAAGCAACTGTTTTTCTACACATACATAACTTTAATGAGTCCGGAACTTCGGCATTCCAACACTACAGCCGATGATGATATATGGAAAACTGCGCCTGCTCCAGTCGCCATCTTGTTCCGGTTTCACCAAAGTTTTGGGTGTGTAGAAAAAAGTTTTGCTTCCCAATATGCCACTGTACGTTACAATCACACAGCTTAAAAATTGCTGGCAAACAAGACTGAGGAAATCGAGGGAGAGCGCATTTCGTGAAGCTAAATTGTGTTAGTTAACATTTACCACATGCGGTTTGTAAAAATACCGCGAATTGTTTTGGCAGTTTACGACAACGTAATGTTTATTTGCCGGCATCTTTGAACTCCACTCTGGGCCGGCTTAAGCTATGATTACCAGCGCCATGTTCTCTGTGCTTCTGCGGTCCTTGGTAAGCACTATTTGAGCTAGAACCCTTCTGTGATGTTACGTTGCGACCATTGCAACTGTAAGAGTTTCTACCCCCTGGTGCTAGATGCATCCACATAGCAACAAAATATGTGCAGAAACAAGATGGCCGCTTCCCACCGATAAAAAAATTTTGGTCGTCTCCTGAAAAGCGACCGTGTTTTTATACTGTCGGTGGATGTGATTGAAACCACGAAACTTAAACAAGTAAAACCATAAATTTAAATTTATCATTTCGATTGCCAATGGAATAGTCGGTAATTAATTTGCAAGTGTGTGAGACTCAAGGAATATGATGCCATCTGACGCATCAAAAACTTGTAATGGCATAAAAGAAGCAGCCAATTTTATTTTTCGGCAACAAATTATGTGTCTTGTTCACAAAAAAGAACAAAAAAATCAACCAAAATAAGGGGAGGTCCCCACATTATAGTCCTGAGCCCGCCATCTTGTTTAGTAGTAGACTACAAAAATTAGCCAAGCTGCTTGCTGTAAACCCTCATCCAACATCTTGAAGTTGTCAACAACACAAAAGGATTAGACAAAAAGATAGAAATGTTAAAAATGCGTATATACTCTTAAAACCTATGCTGAGCTACCAGTTACCCATTGCAATGTTTTGGTGTTTCTTCAACACTGTATTCAACCACAAGTAATAGTACCACGTGTAGTACAGTTTACGTTCCTTGTTTAAAAAAAAAAGAAAATGTAGATTCAACATGAATAAATCCGTTCTAAGTTTCAGCAAACAGAATTTACACTTTAGCCAAATAGAAAGCAAACTTAAACTTGTTTGCTGCGAATATTTTGGAAGATACTGTTGATTCCTGCACTTTTTCGGAGAAAACTACAATTTCAACCTTCTTCCTTCATCAGTATCCGGGCCAGCAAGCTTTCCTGTAATGGACTATGTAATACCACTCCTCGTTTTCACGTTTTGAGCTGCCATCTTTCCATCGTTGTTGTTAGGAGGGAAGAACGCATTCCATTTAGCAGCCAAGAGGGATGAAAGTTCAAAGCCAATGACTTTGGCAATGTGAGGGTAAGCCAATGCGTAGATATTCATAAAAGGATTTATGTTTGGTTTGAAAATGTTGGTAGATATGCTTTCAAGCGCTCTTACGTAGTTTGTTTAATGTGTTTGATTTCAATAGGTGTTTTGAAGCTGGACAGTGTAATTTGTGTTTGGAGTTCATCACGTGGTGGGCTACTCCGTTCTTGTTGTCATGATTCTGAATGGATTGTTGGTGCTCTAAAATTCGAGTGCAAATCCTTCTTTGGTTTCACTAATATATGTAGTCACATTCGACATATGGGAACACATACACTCCACTTCTCAATTGGGAAAGTTGGTGGATGTATTTCAGGGTGGCCCACTGTTTGGTCTGCTTTTCTGTGTAGGGTGGTGCTTGCTCAACACGCTGCAGTTCAGGTTCTGCTCTATGAGATTTGGACCTTGTCGGGTATCGGTGGAGTAGCTGGGCTTGGTCGGCTTCATGTTGGTTATCTTCAACCACAGCTGGTGTTGGCGTGGTGTTGTTCTTCGGGATTGGACCAGTTAACCTATCTTCCCCAAGTTGGTGTTTTCGCTGGAGGAGATTTTTAGGATTATGGGATTTTGATGGAAACTTGATTCCACTCTATGAAGTGTCC
Source organism: Lithobius niger (assembly GCA_023313725.1). Lineage (NCBI taxonomy): Eukaryota > Metazoa > Arthropoda > Chilopoda > Lithobiomorpha > Lithobiidae > Lithobius > Lithobius niger. The sequence goes on along the minus strand of JAHWFP010266341.1, from coordinate 247,486 downwards.
TTTGCAAAATCTTACTCTTGCCGGAGACGTATATCAGAAACTCAGTTGGCGTGACAGTTGGAAGAGGTGCTGGGATGAGCTTCCAATGCCTTGCTGTTTTGACCACTCGGTTCATTCGCAGGCTGGATAGCTGAGCTTCAGGAAGTGTTCTTTGGACCGAAAGAAGTGTTCTTAAAGAAACTCGAAGTTGGGGTTTGCGATGAATGGACAGTAAGGAATTTTTTTGTTCTGTCTGAGATGGTTTTTTTGTAGGGTTGCCATACTAGGATCTGCCCTTGCTTATCACCAAGGTATTGAGAAATGGAAGATTCTTTTTTCAGTCTCAATGCTGAATTTGATATGGGCATCCCATTCATTGAGGGTCTGAAGGATGTTCGAGACGTTGGTAGATTTGGTGAAAGACGTTGTGTCATCGACAAATCTGATCCATGATACATACGCAGTCATGGATGGTAGTAGGTGACATGCGCATTGAGTCCTTGCAGGACGATCTCTGCAAGTGCATGGCAGCATGCGCACCCAATTGGGGTGCCACAAGCTCGTTTCAACTAGTGTTCACCAAACGTCATAAATGTCGGCTAAGAAAGCTTTAAGTAGTCTTCTGGCTACTTCGTACTCAAGTTGGGCCACAGTGAGCTTTTCAGCAGCATTGGCGAACTGGAGTAGGATGAGCCTATGGGTTAAACTAGGGAACAGCGATTGAACAACAAGGTTGCTTGTTATAGTTTGCCACAGATAAATTCAGCCGGCTGATGATGAATTTTGCTTTTCTTTCAGCTATAAAGCTTTCCAAACTTGTTGGATTTGTTGACGTCTGATCGCTTGCCATCTTCTGCTCTTCTCACTCACCTAAGTTTGCCAGCAGCAATAGAAAAGTCTAATATCCGTTATTGTTCCAAGTTTGATATCGTATTCAGATAGAGAGAGTAGCATAGCAGACGGCAAGAAAACCTTCGGACTATTTAAACTTCCGCGTCGACGTTGAACATTCCTTATAACTTTGCTATCCAATTATGCAATAAATGAAAATGAAAAAAAGAAGAAATTAGTACTACACTGGAAAAGACATCTGAGTGTAGAATTGAGGGCGGAGGTCTAGGTTGTTGAGGACGGAATTTCTAGAGTCCTACATAAAACTGCACATCCTTTAAACTTATTTTAGGAAAGGGTTGGAAGGCTTTGTAGCCGTATTTTGAGGTCATTTACAACTGCCTTGCATCTGCTGTCTCAAATATCCTGACAGTGACGTTATAGAAAGGTTGTACACACATTGAACTGTTCGCTTAGCTGGCGGCGAACTCATCAATGGGTTTGTTTAGGCTTAACCTGGAACGACTCCGAAGCAATGTATTACTGATGCGGTGTCCACTGTTGTTCCGTATACTCGAACAACAATTCAGCAGGCATGATTAGTGCATCATTTTACTCTGTGCATCTACAATGCAAACGGTAGGCGATGTGGCAGACATTACTGGAACAGCAATTCGGCAGGCGTGATCAGTGCATCGTTTCACATTCTGCATTGACAAAGCAATGCAGTGGGTGACGCGGCAGCCGTTGCTGTTACATCTACTCGACCAGAAATTCAGCATGGATGAGCAGTAAAATGACCATCATTTTACACTCCACGTCTACAAAGCCATGCTGTGGGTGACGCGGCAGCCATTGTAGTTTTGTCTACTTGAAGAGTAATTTATCAGTCATGATCAATGCATGTTACACTCCACGTATACAAAATCACACGGAGGGCGATGTGGCTGTCATTCTTGTTCAACTACTAAAGGCAGATGAGTGCATCATTTTACAGTCTGTGTCTACAAAAGGAATGCAATAGGTAAGGTGGCAGCCATTGCTGTTCGTCTGCTGCAAGAGTAATTTAGCAGGTGTGATCAATGCCTCATTTTAGACAGTACTTTTGGCCAACTTAATCCTCAAATACTACAGAAACACCGAAAATTAGTTGACGAGCAAGAACTTATGAGATTGCACTACTTTTTTTTTTCTCAGCACAGCAGATCTCCACCTTGAATACTGTAGTTCTACGAACAAGTTTTCTGCATACTTCTGCATCATTTCGATATCCCTTGGCTCCCATCTCCCATATTCATAAATATGGGAGATGTAAATCCATATTTGTAAATCCAACACATAGGTTAGGTTTGATTAGAGTACACTTACCACACCAGCCTATTTTTTCAGTCCAAACCGAAACAACGTGTATTGTTTTGGAGCTGAATGGTGCCATACTTTAAAACAACTAAAGGAAGAAGTCCATGGTAAGAAAAGTCTACTGTAAAGTAAATAACCAGGAGTTTCTTGTTTGGGCTGAAGAACTAACTGAAGAATGCTGCATAACATGGCACAACAAAAAACTCTGTAAATAAAGGCTTCTAAGTGCTAGTGAAACTGCAAAACGACTAAACAATGAGCTTGTTGCTCTTCATATGGGCATGTAGAGCAGTTGACGGCATACAAAACACCTCTGCAATCATCTAGGTGTGATCATTTGCTGTGTATGTGCCTTGCGATTTTTTTTACTCGGTCAGGGGGTACCTCAACAGTAAATAAAACATTGTGGTATTATGAGACGAAGCATTCTTATTGAAAATGGAAAAAACAAACAATAATAATAATAATAATAAAAGTTATTGATATGAGCAGTAAATCATGAAGTGCAGTAAATCATTAAAAAAACAGTCAAGTAAAACGGAACGTTTTGGAAGAAACAACAACAAAAACAAAATGAAGGAAGTGCAAAGAGATGGAAGTCAGCCATTGTATAGTGAGGTAATCAATGAAACCACCATATAAACAAAGACGGGGGGGGGGGGGGACGTCGGGTTTTGTGGTGATTTGGCATTTGTTAAAAATGTAAGAATTCTGAGATAACTGAATATCAACTCACCTTTTTGGTGTAGCTTGTAAAAGGGCAACCAACTCACGTAAATATTCGCGGCAGTGCACCATCACATACATTGATGACTCATCCATGTCGAAATCCAATACCTCGAAAATATAACTAAGCATTTTGGACCAGTTTATCTAAAACAAAATTAGAACAATTAATTTAAAACTACCGTAAATGCTTTAAGGTTAGAAATCATGAAATTATCTAGTTACTACAACTAGGTTATTCCACGATTTTCTACGGAAACCCCATGATCAGGAATTTAAGTTCATTAGTTTACTAGTTAGTTTATTTAGTTTGCTCTTTATGTATGGAACGTTTAGTAATTTTTAGATGGTAATTTTTTTGCTAGATATTGACTAAAAGCTTCTGGCATTCAACAAAATCAATGTTTTATCCTCTTAAATGGTGCTTTTCCCTGCACCGAAATGAACTAAAAGTTTTATACATAAAGCAAATAAATAAACTAACTGAACTAACTAACTAAAACTAACTGTTTTTTGCGTAGTAAACTAATACACGTAAATTCCTGATCAAGACCGGACAAAACCGGACTCACAGGTCATACAAAGTAGTGCTTTAATGTTCAGCACTTACACAAAAATGCCAGACACATGTACACGTGAATGATCAAATAAACGCTGAATTTTCTACGATGGAGTTAGGCCTAAACACCCTCCCAGGACACAAGTAAGAATTGAAAAATGAATTATTTACAGTCCATCCCCTTTTTTTAATCGAAATATTGTCAACAGTCCATGTTCGTTTAATAGGGGATTTACGGTAATGCCAATGTGTGGAAAAACATGAAGGTGAATTTTCTATACTCATAACCAACGGTGGTAATTATTAGGAAGAACTACTTTTCACGCTATCGATCCCTTTTATCATCACGGTTCAGAAAATCTAAACGAAAACCTGTACCAAACGCTTTTTTTTTTATTTTTAAAAAGAATTAATAAAACATCTTAAAAGGCTACTCACATCCATAGTTATGCCGCCGCCATACTACGAGATGACAGCACATCAACAAAAAAACTGATTTCGGCCAGAGCATTGGTAAACGAAAATTATCTCTGGTCGAACAAGATTTGGGTTGCAGTTTGTGACGAGATGCCTCAACTACCCAAACCCTGCTCCTCCATGGCTGCTGCTTTTCTATCATTCCCCCCCCCCACCCCCACCCTTCTAAATCGCTGCAATTGCAAATTCCTTCTCCCTTTTATCAAAATCCACTGTTTTCGGTTTGATGACGTGACGCAATATTGACCTGTAGAATTTAGTTTGTATGCCAACATTTCCCCTCCCCGCATTCTAACAAGTCTAAAATAAATTGGCTCCTTTTTTTTGTCTTCCCTAACTACGATATAGGTACCTACTACGACGTTGTCTGATTATCTTCCAGTCATCGCTGTTAGTTTGCATGCTAACAGTCCCCCTGCACATATTTTAAAATCTACAACGTACTTCGCATCCAAACCTGCCTGCGCCCCCCCCCCCCGCAAATGTGAAGCACGCACTAGAGTCACTATTTTCCCAAACTTCTGGCGGCCGGCCGATCCTCTGGCCTTAAAGTCGCCGGTTCACCATTTCGATAGCGTTGCCCATATTCTAAACACAGCACCCACGTCCCAGTTTCTCCGTCATCCAATAGGCTGATATGGGTCACGTGATCTCGTTTTAGTTACAAAAATTCGCGGCGCTGCAGCGAAGTGTTGTTTCTTTTTTTTAATTTACCGCTATTTTCTTTATATTGATCGAAGTATCTACGTAGCTGCATCTAGGAGCTGAAAAGGTGAAAAGGCGCCTTTAAGGTGAATGGAGGTCATACAGGAGATGTAGACCTAACTTTGTCGTCATCGTGGCTGAGCGGTGAAAGAGCTCAGCCCAGTTGCTGGAGATTTGCGGATCTGGTCGCACCCCTGGGAAGGGGATCTTGGCAAAGTCCCAGCCAGGACTGTTGGCCAGGGTTTCGTGAGAGGCTACCATGCTCCTTCAACGGCTATGGGAACTATTCTGCCTAACTTCTGGACAATCTTTCGGAACCTTACGATGATCGGAGGTTTCCCAGTTGAAATCCCCGGGTTGGCTCCTGTCTTTACCAGATATTTCTTCTCTCGTAAAAGTCTGGTAATGTTTAAAATTGAGCCGGTTCAGCCACACGAGCACTAAATTGCTTCGGCTGACTTAAGGCTAAAAAAACTTCGCGTAACTTGCATTACTACCATAGTTCCTACTGCTTGGAAAAAGTAATTGAACTATTCAGAGGCGGACTGGGGATGGTTGGTCCTGGTGGCAATAGAAACCGTTTGCTCCTTGGAGGTGTGACGAGTGAGGGGCAGCCTGCTCCCAAACTGGGTTCACAAGGTTGAGCCACTGGGTGGGGTTGGGGTCAGGGGCAAGTGACGGTTTTACTTAGAAATAAATAAATGCAGATGCAAACCTGTTTACGTTGCCTTTTGGACTTAAGTGTCAGACTGCCTGAGTGGGAATTGAACCCACAACCTTTGGCACCAAAGGTCGTGTCAGTATGGCTGAGTGGTAGGACTTCGGCCTTTTGTCTCAAAGGTCGTGGGTTCAATTCTCACTTGGGCAGTCGAACATTTAAGTCCAAAAGGCAACGTAAATAGGTTTGCATCTGTATATATTAATCACTTATCGAGCCATTTGGCTTTCCATCCTGTTTATATAATTGGAGAATTCGATTCTTTGCATTATTTTGTTTTAATCTTCTTTCTTATCTTCACCATAACAAATTTTTAGATTAAACCTATGACACATTTTCCAGTCGGTCAGCAGTTTTAATAAATAAATAATTTTTTTCGCGCACAAAACAATCACGATCGGACAGGACCTGGTCGACAAAAGGTCACTTACACCCACCCAACAAATTTAAAAGGAAGTGGTTAAAAAACAAAAGATGGTTGTTAAAGTTGCTGGAATTGCCTTAAAAGGTGCCACCCTGCTAGATCACTTACACCCGCCCAACTAATCCAGGGAGGAATGGGTAAACACATGAGATAGTTATTTTACATTGATAGTTTGCCTTAAATGACGCGACACTAGTGGCCGTCGCCACAAGATTCGGCAACGAGTTCCATATCTTCAGCAGTTATCCCTCAATTATATTTGAGGAGGATAACATAATTCACTAGAATCAGCACTCTTCGGGGGATTTACACTAATTTAAAAAAAAGTGTTGGCCTCCAAACCTGTTGGCCACGTTGGGGAGCACTGCCTAACCACCTGGGGCAGTCCGCTCCACAAATATTTCCCTAATTCAACCCGTGACACAACGCGTATTCACCTGACAGCAACAAGAAAAGAATACTTCAAAATTCTTACTTCGGACACCTCTTCTTGAAGATCTGCAATACTTAATTTATTGTAATTCTCTTCCTCATCTGTTGAATTATGTTCCTCCTGGTACCACTTGGACAAAGAAATCTACAACTCAAAAGAACAAGAAAAGATTGCATGATTATAAAAAACATAACATTTGGGGAAAATAACATTAAAGGTAATACGGAAATTTACCTGGTGTATTAAAATATACGGGCTCTTAAAGCGTGCCAAAATACAGAAAAAATTCGAGATTTATATGTTTTGATTTTTGCTGTTTGGGAATCCCTAATGTTTTTTTGTTTTTTAGAAAAATAATTTAAAAAAAAACGTATGCATACAAATTAACTACTTTCACAGACAGTTGTTTGAAAATGTTTGCCGTTTTTGGAAAAATAATAGTAAAGTAGTGCGTACAAATTAACTATAGTTCCAGACAGCTGATTGACAATGTTTGTCTCTTTTGGAATAGTAATACAAAAGTATACAAACAAACAGTTCCAGATAGTTGCTTGACAATGTTTACCCTTTTTTGGAATAGTAATACAAAAGGACGCATACAAATTAACGAGTTCTAGCTAATTGCTGGAGAATGTTTGCCTTTTTTTGAATAGTAATACAAAAGTATGCATACAAATTAACTAGTTGCGGCTAGTTGCTTGATAATGTTTGCGTTTTTAGGAATAGTAAAGCAGAAGGATGCATACAAATTACCCAGTGCCAGATAGTTGCTTGACAATGTTTGCGTTTTTTTGGAATAGGAATAGTAAAACAAAAATATGCATACAAATTAACTAGTTCCAGTAGTTGCTTGAAGATGTTTGCCTTTTGTTGAGAAGTAATATAAAAAGATGCATACAAATTAATTAGTTCCAGGCAGTTGCATGACAATGGTGTTTACTGGAAAGAAATGATAGTAAACTTCCAAATTTCAAATTTTTTCTTAATATGGAATGAAGTATTACACGCAATGGAACTAAATGATTCTTTTTGTGTTTAGAAATGTTTTTTTAATACAAAATTTTATGCACGTTATACGAATCCATCAAAGGCTTACATGTATTTACAATAATCCAAAACATTTGAAAAACCATGAAAAATCTAAATAAAAAATCGAAACAAAAAATCTATTTTGATAATAGGCCTAGAGGATATAATCTCAACAACAGCTTATTATTTAACTGTTATGCCAAACAGGGTAAACTACCTGTATTGATTATTCATCACTTATATATTTTATCTTCTAAATATTGTTTTCAAATCAATAATTTCTTGATGTTTGCTTTGGTTCTTTATAATTATTGATTTTTGCATGACAACGTGGTAGCTCATTAAAAATTGTATAATAATAGTAATCTGCTGTCCTTTTGCCATATTTCTTTCTTTTCGATGATAGGTTAAAAAATATTTTCTCAATTATGAATACTTTTGAATCTCTTCCAATTTTATTTTAAGTGAAATATTTTTAATCATTACAGTGTGTTTCTGAGGTTTTCGCCATATAACTTTTTTTGTGCGATTCTTATTTCCTGCATTTTTTATTGTTATTAGCACATACAATTCTCAATACTTTATTTTGCAGTTTTTGTATTTGTATTTTACCCACATTGCTATACATTTATACTACATACCTGGTTAAGTTACTGATTCAACACAAGCTTGAATGAGCTTGGTTTGGATCAATAACTTGAAGTTATTATTAAATAATAATTACAATTTCTTGTTAATATTATTTAATATTTTGATAATAACATAGAGTTTTAGCATCATTTGTTTAATTCAATTTATCAATAAGTTTACGTGTGACTTAAATTCCAGCTATAATCAGTTTAAAATGCCTGTATTTCACACAAGCTTAAATAGTCTTACTTGCCCCTTAAACAATGATACCGTACAATGGTTGCAGTAAATACATAGTAAACTTCGACAGCAACTCGAAAACAACAAACGACTACTAAACCATAACATTTTTTCTGGGTATATTTCTGAAACGTCGGTTCTCACTTTTTCCTTGAATACGTAAAAAGAGAAAAACTCATCTTGTTTTACATCAATTTACATCGCCCAAACTTGGTTAAATACACACGCACTATTAGAGATGATTAAGAGTTAGGATTAGAACACAAACGAACAACTCAGTTTACTTTCATGCTTCCTGTCACTCAGTATTATTGGGAGTAGTCGTTGAGATGGGCTTTGTCTCACCTCTGCTCTCCCTTAAGCCGTAACGTCGGATTAACTTAATCTCTTAAGTCGATTTCGGTTAAGCGCAGAGCAAACAAGCAAACGAATTTAATTTGTCTTAAACTTACGTTGGCAAATCTCCTTTCGAATTCCATCATTGCCGTCGTGTCTGCTTGAGCAATGTCGGGTTTGGCCCCCAACACTCTGGCAGCACTCAGCAAAAGGTGTTCGTACGCTTGAAGGTACCTAGCTGTGTCTGGATGACTGGCATTCACGTAGTATTCTCTCTCCATTGCCGGAGAACCACGAAAAAACTGAAACGAGTAAAAATAAAAAATTTCAATTAAAGGTACACTCCGCCTGCCTTATAACAGCCACGTGCCAATCGCGACATGCGCATGTTACCATCGCACCGTTTCGCGAGCTGCGCAGTAATACAAGGCTAAAGGCCTCTCCAGACAGAAGACAATTTCGTGCGAAGCTATGCGTTACTACGTGCGTACAAGGTCAATATTGCTGCAATCGTGTGGCTAGTGTACGTTTACAGACTAATATTGACGTCTTTGATACACCATCTTACGTAGCCATGCAGCCGCGAGCTACCAATCTGGTTAGGGCTTAACTAATAATGTAGCTGGAACGCAGCTACGAGGATTGCAGCTGCCATCTCAGTTGGCGTGGTAGACGAAACAGCATGAATGCAAAAATTGGGTCGGCGCAAACCGGGATGATATTCGTATTTTAACATCTCATTTTACTATTTTGTAGGATAATATCTTATAATTTTTCGTCGGCGATCTATTGACATGAATAAATTTTAATTTTTACCGCGTTAGTCCTTTAGATTTTTGATCTTATGGCAATTATTAGCAAACGATTAAAAATTAGTACATGCACACACACAGATGAAACGTCAAGATTATTGTAAGCGCACAAAGGATCATTTAATCGCAGGATGCTAATAAATATAGTTCCCAATATTCAACAGAAAATCTCCTAGACGCCTCATTTTAAAACTGATTTTCAGGAATTCACTAACGGTAAGTAAATAGAACTTTGAGACCATACTTGATGAGGAGGATCGAGAAAAATGGCGGTGGGAGGAATGTACCTTTAACGAAGGAACGAATTAGTTAAGCTATTTAGCGAGGGTCGGGGGCTGGGTAAAAGTGGGAATGGTCGGATGTAACATTTTTTTAATTTTTCTGTAATAGTGTTCTAATAACCAACGAGAGTATTATCTTATATTTTTAAATCCAATAGCAGTTAGTAGCAGGCTGAATTTCATTAGTACTTGGACTATGGACACGTAACTATATAACTATTTTGATAAAAGACGCCCAACAAAACTTAATTTAGGTCAATATTGTGGGTTAATGAGATGTGCATATTAAAGTTACTGCTGCTAGTCCCGCAGGATTCTATTTTGGGCTCACTGCTGTTTTGTTATACACGTAAACAAAACCTTATGTAACAGCTCTACGCCCTACTATTCCTTTATTAAATTTTTGTAAACTATGTATACACAGTGGTGCACATAGGTGCATTTAGGTACACTTGGCGTCGTGCTCTGGAGTACACTACGTATATACTCAAACTGCAATAAGCTACAGCAAACTGTATAGGAACATTCTGAGGTGTATAAACATTGTGTAGCCAATATGCATCTGTGGACTATACAGTTACATATATGCATCATTTCCAAAAGGGATAGGCCTAGCGGTAATTTTCAATTGTGAAATTGTTAAAAAGTGGCTGGTCAGTTATCTTTAATATAAAGTCACTCGTTTAATTAAATTTTGTTCACTGTCTATGTATGATACCTTTAACCTAATTCCAAACAAAAGTATCAGAACGTATCATTAGATAACAACATATGAGCTGATAGGTTTACTACACTCCAGCTGCTAAATGCGTGCATGACTGGCCAGTGGCATTACCACTTTTGCTACGTCATGACTGATCAGTTGAAGAATTTAATTCAGCATCACGTGTGAAGCTGTGTAATAAATTAACTGGTTACAGAATTATTGGAATGTATCTTGAACGTAATTTGCAATATTAAAAAGTTCATCAAGGCACGCAGTAAATTTCGGAACATAAAATATATCGTTTTTCTTATGTTGTTTGTGGGCTCTTTCTGTATCAGGAAGTGAACTTTTTAATATTGTTTGTTGCTAGTTCCCGCCGAGTGCATCGATTTTGCTACATGAGCTATTGCTACATGAGATTTTGCTACATGTATTAAATAAGAAGTGGGTTTCAGCACAGTTTTATTTTGGACCTTACTTTTTAGTCTTATGTACAGCCGTACCGGTTGAGAAGATTATTGCAACGACTTTGTCCGTCCGTCCGTCGTTTTTCAACTTCGCAACGGTACCAGATACAGACGACTACGGCTTACAATGTTAGATTCAGTGTGAGAAGTTAGTTAAATAACACGGCAAATTAAAACATCGTTACTTCCTTATAACTAATAAGACTTCTTCAACGTAACAAAATTAAATAATAACATTTGATAATCGAATTGAAATCCTAAGACAACACTCAATAAAAACAAATAATATATTTCAGCTTCGTTTAAAATAGTCTCATCGCATTGTTACATGAATGAATAGGCTTACCGTCGAACCAAATTCTCCATTAGGCCTATCTGTTACTAACGAAATTAAAACGGCATTTAAAAAATTTAGGCCTAAAAATAAAAATTAGGCCTAAAATCATGTTACCGTGGCAACGTCAATTGTTGCTACGAGTCGCTGTTGGCTTCATCAACAGCGTATTCTATCATCACTTCCCTACTACCACTGTTCTATATAGGCTACGTTGCACGTTACATTGTAACACTGTAACAGGGTGCCCGAAGGTGCACCGTGTTCGAAAATGAATATGCTCACTATATACAATCCAAATCTCCCTTAGCTTCTATTTACGAAATTAAAACTGCTGGTTAAAATTAGGCCTCAAAGGCTAATTTTACACTACGCCTAAAATGTAAAATAGGCCTAAAACCTAACACATTTTTAACCGGCAATTTTGATGATTACTGCTTTTAGATTAGTATAATACAGATAGCTGTTGCAGTGCGTGATAGAGGTGTGCGCCTCAACATTGGAAGTGGAGGAACTGTACAGAAGACCGGTGTGACTAGGCTGTCGATGTAGCCACTTGTTTATATAAACAAACGGTCTAAAAACCAATAACTTAAACATAAAATGTCAAAATGTGCAGTTTGGCATTGTTGCATAATAACAATGTTTAAAACAATGTAAAACAATCAATTTGGTCATTTGGAGCTCCCTAACCCCTGAACCACTTGACCAATTAGAAAGGTTCATATGAAAGGGCACATCTCCATAGCAATACCTATAAAATGAGCTAAGAACCAACTTTATTCACCGCATGGAAGAATTTATTTTCGTGATACAAAAAAAAAGCGTTACCAGTAGTTAGTAGTTAGTAGTTAGTAGTAGTTATTAGGCAAATATCGACGTTATCCACATCGTTTTTTCAACAAGAAAACGTTAAGCTGGGTCCTTAATAGTGACTTTTATGTTGTCTGCCTTTTCTGTCGCATCGTTATTTATCCTCACATGCCTGAACACAGCCAAACTACCTTTGCTGTAAAGACACAACGTGCGTAATGGTCGCCATGCTCATATAATTTTATCTGGATAGGTGTTATCGTGTATCATCTTGACGGGCGACACACTAGCGTGTGTCTTGATTTACTGTAAACTTTGCTGTATTTATTTTATTTGTACGTCGTTTTCCAGTACTGCTACCGAATTTGTACAGTAAAAAAGGCCATTATTTGATGGTGGAAATGTCCTATTTTTACAGTAGAATGTTATTTCGTTTTTTCAACCCATGAAGTAAATATTATTTTAGGTTATTTCATAGGCTGTTGACGGCACTTTTACAGTAATTGTTCAGCATTTTACAATCAAACTGATAGAACCGGTGCCAATCGTTGCTGCACATTATTTTTTCGCAATGTGTAAGTAAATGGTAAGCCATACACTAGAACAAGAGAAACTATATGCTGAAACATTCTTCCTGTCTAGCCAAAATTTTATTTTATGCTATTTCATAGGCTGCTGACGGCGACTATACAGTAATTGTACAGAATTTTGCAATCAAAATGATAGAACCATGGACAATCACGTGTGATGCGACACTTTGGGCTACCTTGTCAGTATTACTGTATAACTGTAGCGGTTTCTAGATTATCAGACGAGGAGCTCATTTATCATGGTGCAGATATCCTCTCGCCCCCCCCCCCCCTCCCCAGCCTTTACTGCCTTTAAAAAATGGCATATTTCATTTTTTAAAGATTCTAACTGTAATGTAATTTAGTAAGGAAAAGGAATTCACTGTACTATACTGCTTTATTTTGTGCATTCATAAACATGTTCTAAAAACATGACCGACAGAAGCCAAAAGTGCCTGCTGGCCGTACTAATAAGGCTTTAGCAGGTGGCATAACGTAGATACGAAATAAAAAAAAATTAAATAACATCCAAATAAAACCAAAAACTGGTAAAGAAGCCACTAAATTGAGAAGCCAGACAATTATTTTCATATGAAATACCAGTAAAGGTGGCGAGATGGCTTAAAACTTAAAAGGTTCCGGCTACTGGCGGAGTGTGCAGCACTTTTCCAGAACTGCAAAACGTTATTGACCAAGGACAGAACCAGCAGTCCATCACTTCTCAGCGGATCACCGATGTACCCCCGTGAGACGAATTACCTGCATAAGGTATACGGAAGAATTCTTGAAATCCGTCGATACGTGAATAGCGACAAATGGTTGAACTTGAAAAACAGCCAGCTGAGCCAAGACACGTTCCAATTCAAAGCTGCTTCCATCCATAGATGTGTATTTGGGTTCAACGATTGGCCAAAGACCCAAACCCTCAGGAGTAAGAAGCTCCGTCAGTGGACTACTATTGTCAAGGAGACCTAAAAAAATGTAAAAATAAGAGAAATTATTATAAATTCCGTTAACACACTTTTTCTTTTCATAAAGCCATGTAGTTAGCCAAAATGGTGACAAGTATCACACATAATAGAAGTGATGTGGTAAGATGTCCACTTAGATATTGCAGTTGCAGGCAGTAGAAAGAAATTTTGGAGGAGGTCAAAGAAAGCCAGCTAGGGGGTCGCGGGGAGCTTTGTTATGTCCCTTGTCGTATCTGCTTTCGAAGATTAGTTTTTTTTCACATTTTTGCGGAAGTTGTTTAGCACTACTGTATATTTGGTAGGTGGGATGGATGAGGAAAGCTGGCCCCTTGGTCTTCTCCCTCCCCCTCCTCGCCTGTGCCACTGATCACGGGTGAGATGGTGGTTTTTTAAAAATTTATTTTTAAAGCCTTTTATTTACTGTACCAGCCATGATTAATTCCTGTTTCAGAGCTGACCAACATTTTCCGTTTGTTTCTGTTTCAAAGGAAGTTTTTTTTTTCCAAATTTTGATGGATTTTGACATTTCATTATTATGCCATTTGAACCGTTTATCGAGTTATTTGATGATACTAATGACCAGACCGTAGTTCAAATATTCTTAAAGTTAGTTTGCAAAATAATAAAAAATATTAAAAAACACATATAAAATTGCATGGCGTATCAGTTGTACGTTTTATTTTCTCACATTAGTGTCCTGGTGATAGATTTTTCTGTGTTTTCTTAAGGAAGTCAGAGTACACCCTGTACAGTCTCAGTATAAACGGAAAGGCAGTTAGTTGACTCAAGGTTAGAGGATGACTGCACGTAACATCTGGGAGCCACATAGGTATTAGTTCATTGACAGGTGGTAGCACGACCTAAGAGGAAGTAATACACTACAGGCTCCCCCGCCAAATATTTCTTATATGATCAGGAAACGAAAAACAAACGAAACGACATTTTTCTGATATATGGAAAGTCTTCCTCCTCTATTGAGTCGTCGACAAATCCAATCGGTCAGTGACCTTCCAAATCTGTTTTGTTCATCCTTGTGGGTGGTGTACGAGAAAGAATACTTGGCAAGGAACCAGATGGTTGATGTCTCTTACTTGGATGCCTAGGTGACTGGATAGAAATCCGTGCAAGCTCCTGTAGATCAGGCAAACTTGGGGAGGTACTAAATGAAGACTACTAGGTGAAGATTGTCGACTAGCTCCAGGCAAACGTGGAGAGTGATCATAGATTGCAGATCAAACCCAGTTGAAAAGGGTGGTGAAAGTGAACCTTAATGTGGAAAACCCGTAGATAGTGGAAAACCAGAAGGCGAATCCAAAGGTAGTTGTGGGAGCAAACTGATCGGGAAATCAAAACTCTCGGTGGAACCTACCGTGGTTCCATAAATCTCTAGGGGCTAGAACAGAATCATCGTGGCTGCTCCGAATTAGCCAAAGGTTTACCTCTCACAGCGAGTGTTTGGTCGTCACTGTGTAATGCCGACTGCATCTGATTAAAATGGTGATGCCACTCATTACCACTTGAATCCCAGGACATACCATGCCCTTTCGACATGACACCTTAGATTTTTGCCATTTCTTAGCACATGGTCCATAATCCAGGCACCACACAATACCAACAGACTGGAATTTATGTGTTCTTCTGCGATTTTCATAAGGTTTCAGCTGAGACTTTTGATGACTTAGAACTCTTTGATGCAGGTCAGGTTTCCACATATCCAGCATAGTTCTCAACTAATGACACTTTAATAACTTTGCTTGCGTTTCGCACATCATGGAATGTGGGGTGGTTCGGTAGGCCAGTAGAAATCTACAGAAAGCTTGGTCGGAATTTGCACCATTCAACATTTCAGTTTTGCAAACATGTTTAAAAGATTTTACCAAATTCTGTGGCGTAGTTTGTAGATGGTTTATAAGGCACACTACAAATGTGCTGTATACAGCTCTATTTCATGAATGCAACAAACTTCGATGACATCCATTGTGAACCATCATCTGTTACGAAGACATGGGGTAGGTCTTCAGACGAAAACAAGTTCCGAAGCACTTTTATCTTATTTTTGAAGGAATATAGTTGATACAAATAATAATAGCGTAACAGATCATAATCAGAAACGTTTTACCTTTAATGGAACCACAGAAATCTGCGTGCAAACATTCTCAACAATTTTGTGGCCAAGTTTTTAGGGCCTTGACTGCTCTCTCTCTACCAGACTGACAATCATCACAACTTTGAGAAGATTTTCCAAATCATTATCTAGTTTCAGCCACCAAAAATGTGAACAAGCTAAAGCCTTCATTTGCATAACTCCACTGTGCCCCATATGTAACTCCTTCAGAACTTGTGCTCATAGGATTGTGGGAATGAATGCTCTATTACCCCGAAATACAGTTTCGAACAATACTAAATTCAAACCTCCTAGTGTGAAAAGGTTTCAAGTGAAGAGTCCCATTTTTCTTCACTAGGCCACCTTCGACTTGAGTAAAAAAGACTTTTGACAAAACCAAATCACACTTGGTGAACTTTTCAAGTTGAAAAGACAAAACGAGTGTCTTATTAATTTGTTGTAGACTAGTGACCCTTACTGTGTTGACTTCAATATTAGACTGGCCATGACTTTCAAAGGCAACCTGGATGATGCATCAGCTGTATTATTAAGCTTCCTTTTGATTTATTCGATACCGTACTTGTAAACATTCAGAAACAGAGCCCACCAATGTACACCTTTACTGGGATTCCCTTACTGGTATTAAAGATACACGTAAGTGCACTGATCAGTTGATAGCACAAATTTACACCCATACAAATGTTGGAAGAATCTTTCTATGCCGAATTCTATCTCTCTCTATCAATTTGAGCATACCTCTTTCCACTAGAGTTAAGATACAGTAGATGAAAGCTTTTGGATATTCCTCACCAGTGAAACGTGAAATAATCCGATTTACGCCATAAAGTGAGCCATCACATCTCAGCTTCAGCAGAAGAGAGTCGTCGTAATGAGCCAATACTTCACATTGCCGAAAAGCTGCGTTATACTTTTGAAAAGCAATGAACTTCCATTTAGTATTTTATTTTCACATATTGTTGAGAGGGAATAATATCGATAAAAAATATGGCACAAATCTGGAATAATGGTTTGTAAAACCGAGATATGAACGAAGTTGGGCAACATTAGACGGCGATGGGCAATTCTCTATATCTCCTAAAGTGTCTGGTAGATTACTCAAACTTTTACTTGATATTTTGAAACCAAGATAGTTTACATACCTAATCTTCCCAAAGCTACATTTGTTTCTTTTTAATCTTAAACCATTGTCTTGCAATTTTTTACTAGAACTGTATCAAGATTATCATCTTTTCCCTTTCCCACAGCAAGTACATCATCAACAAAAGAAGTCTCTTCGAACAATCCTTTAATATAATTTACGTCCTCCTTTGGAAAAAGGCAGAGCTTCCATAAATCCCCCGGTGGTAGCCTGTTCCATACAAATAAGCTTTTAATAGCATTTATCACAAGAGCGGGTTTAGCACTTTCATGTAGTCGGATTTGCAGAAAAGTGTCACCATTCGGTTAGAAAACATGGTTTGAATGGGAGACACTATACCCACAGACACAAGTCTGTCAATTTCTTTAATGGATTTTTCTCGCTAAGGAAGGGGTATGGGTCTAGGTTTGCATTACTTGTCTTACCATCTGGCTTAAGGACAACTATAGCCTGAAAATTCTTAATTTTTCCAAGACCTGGTTTGAATAACTTGGGGAAACTTTTTCTCTAAGAAATCACCTTTAACATTACTTTATGAATCTGGTTTGTCTAATTTACCAACATTTACATGAGTACTTCCCCTATTACAACATTAAATAGCTTTCTCCAACCAATGTTGAATTCAACCAACCAGTCTTGTCCCAACAACGGCACAATGTTAATAGGTGAGATTGTAGCGTCTAACTGCTTTCTTACATTTTCATAGAAAACATTAACTTTAAAACACCACATGGCTTAATAAATTCTTTGCAATATGTCTGCAAAGCAACTTTGGTTTTATGCAAGAGCACATTTTTCAAAATTTTTCTCAAACCAATACATACGAAGTATAGTTTTCTATGTCCCTGAATCTGTTTTAAGTTTCAAAGGTACAATAGGTACAAAAGGTCCACAAAAAACAGACGACCCAAAATTTTTTAAGTCCAACGTTCCTAGTTAGCACCCCTCAGTACCAGGAGAGCACAGAAATCTTCCCGTTTCATTAAAATTGACTTCTGTCCTCTCCTGGTTCTGAGGGGTGCTAACGAGAAAAGTTGGACTTAACAAAAATTGTGGGTCGTCAGTTTTTTGTGGACCACCTTGTAATTTACCTTTACAGAAGTTTGTGTCATCCATCTTGTCGGATAGCATTTATTTACTATCTTGTAAGCTACTGAATTACTTTCAACAGCTTCCGATTCAGGTTTAGACACATCCAATTTATCAGAATTTTGGCACATATATCTTGCTGCTACATTCTGAGCATATTTTCCCTTCTTTTTACAACCTTGTTTTAAGATTGTAAAAAAATACGTTTGTAAAAAAAGTAAGTCCCTCAAAAGTAAGTTCGAAATTCATTAATTCATTAATTTTGAGTCACAGTTCTGCCTAATATTTCTATATCAACATCGGCATTACCACATGTCCTGACTCAAATTTAGAGGATGTCTGTACACGTGATGTCTGTGAGCCAAATATTTCTTAATTCATTGATAGGTGGTTGTGCCACTTATGAGGCACCACTTATGAGGCACCACACAGCTCTTCATTGTAAAGAACTTTTAGATTCTTTCAACATTATTAGCACACACACCCATAAAGTCTACTCTTATGCTTGCTGTTAGTCATATGTCTTTTATCGTTTTAATTCTGTTTTCGAGAAAGACCTCATCTGACTGGGCAAAGTATTCAAGGCTTTCGCAATAATAAAGTGTGCTGGTGGACAGAAGGGGTCAGACTCCCCTTTTCAGGATTTTTCGTACCCACAAGCCTTAATCTTGCAGATTCTTTTGCTCGAATGCCCCTTTATCTATTTGGGACAGTGTGCTACGGCTCTGGGCGTGAGAAAAAAGAGTGGGTGAATAGGCCTACTCTCGAACCCAATTCTCTGTTAGGTGCCAGTCACGAAATTCAGTGGCGTTACTACAATGAGGCAGAGGAGGCAGCTGCCGCCAGGCCCACCGACTTTGGGAGCCCCACTCACTGGCCCCAATTTAAAATGTGTTTGTAACCACAAAATATTAGAAAGTAAGTTGTTGCTATAGATTTGTGAAAAAAAGTTGTGCTTTGTGTTGTAAAAACTTAATTGTTTTATTTATAAGAAGAGGGGGGGGGGGGCTCCACTGGCTCTTGCCTTTTTTTTTATGAAGTGCGTCCACTGGGCTCTTGGCTTGTGTGGCAAAACTGTAATGTTTTCAAAGAAGGCGGCCTCCACTGGACTCTCGCCTTGTGTTGCATGAAGGGGGGGGGGGCGGCTCTTTTGGGCCCCCCCCCCCCCCCCCCCCCTAGTATGGTAAAATTGTATTTATATTTTTTAGTGAAAGGGTCCCTCCACTGGGCTCTCACCTTGTAGGGCAATAACTGAATTATTTTTAAGAAGCTGGGTACTCCGCTTCACTGCCGCCTCCAGGCCCCAATTCTGAAATTACGCCTCTGACGAAATTAAAACGGCAGGTGAAAATTAGGCCTAAAACTTGGTATAAAACTTGGGTTAAAACTAGTTATTTTTCGAGATCACATCACACAAAAAATTGTCAGTGTCTGAAAACAACCATCACACCCTTGGGAAAGTTTCTCGAATTCGGTAACTCGTTACCTACTTGAAAATTATTTGTAGTTTAGAAAAAACTAAATTATTTCATGACGCAACATTAAAATAAATACCAAGAATAAATCTTTGCAATAAACACTTACTTTCATTCATACAAGAATTATATAACGTTTTCAGCTTCACAGTCGTTGCAGTGTCTGACGTAGATATATTTTCTTCAATTAACTCTGGAATGAAAAAAATATATATATAACAATTGTTAACGTGTAAAGGTTGATGTAACAGGAGCACATAAAGAGTTTCTTTTAGAGTGAGGAGTGTTGGACAATATTGCATTCTGTCCTTGAAGCAACAACCAATTTCCAGAGCCATCAACCAATGTCCGAAGTGAACTGCCTTGTAAAAACCAGAGGCCACGGACGCGCGCCAATTCGAAGGTTGAAAAATGTCGAAGTCAAAGTAGTAGTAGATGTAACCGGAGTTCCACTTAGTCCTTGAGAGAGTCTGAAGAAGCAAGACAAAGGAGAGTCTTCTTTTTGAAAATGAGCGACATTGGTGGTGAAGTTTATTGACGATCGTACTGAGTTTCAAAGTTATTCCAGAACGGATTTTTTCGTGTCCTTGAGCATGACGGATGACAACGCCTTGTCGAATTTGTATACCACAAAATGCACCCACTTTAAAAGAAATTTTTAGAAAGTACAGGCACCAGTCTTTCTGCTACTGGGCAAACGAGTATATAGCGATAAGATGAATTAATACAAAAACAAATCACAACAAATGAAAGACAAATTACTGTAAATGAGCACAGTTGAAAAACAGTCAATCAAATGACTACAAATACACTGTATTGTACACAAACTGAATTTCTTACTTTTTACTACTACATAAACATCTTCTTGCATCTGTTGTAGAGTTGATCGTATATAGTGATCATCAGGAACTACGTGTTGCCGCAGGTAATTTCCACAGGCAAATGAATAAAAATCTTGACAAGGATCAATAGTTGAATCTAACTTGCTCAAAATTGACGATGCTGCAAAAAAAAAAAAAGGAAAATAATAATATTAAGAACAAAGAACAGCAATGATAGGCACGTTCATGTAGTGAAACCCTATAGTTCAAGTTGTTGCATGTGTGACGTAAGACTGATCCAGCGCCGTTGCACTAAATGAAAGTATTGGTGTGGCGAACTCGTGCCGTACCGCAACCGGTGAGGCGGGCCTCCCTTGGGAGGCGCGAGCCGCTACCAGCACCTTACTATAAGGGCTCATTTACGCAACGAATCGCCTGTGCATTCTCGCAGCTAGAATTTAATCGCGGTGGAAAGGTGTCGTTGCTATGATAACAACGTTACCTGGATTAGCTAAATCCGACATCGTTTGAGTAAATGCTTACAATCTTATAATCAGTAACCAATAAGACAAAGAATTCCTCCTGACGAAAGAATTTCCCTGTAACTTCTGAACTCACATTATTGTTTTCGTTGCGAGACGGCATAGCTAAAATCACGGCCACGTTGGAATTTCAGATTTCTAGCTTCTAGCAGCGAGAATGCAAAGGCGAGTCGTTGCGTAAACGCGTCCTAAAGATCAGTGACGAGTTTTTTTTTTTATTTTTAACTATGCATCACAAAAGAAGTTAAATTGTATGAGGAAGGCGAAATTTTAATTTTTAAATATCTACAGATTTTTTGTGCAATCTACAGCCATTTTTAGCCAAAATTCTAGAGATTTTTGTTCTCGTGTGGCAACACTGCCTTATCGCAGTGAAAAACAATTAAACAGCTTTTTTTTTTGGCGTGGGGGGCGCCATTGCCTACTAGTCCCAATGGGGAGGAATACTGTAGAAAAAATTGGGAACCACTGCCGTACCGTACCGAAGGCGACACACTGACCCAGTGTAGTAAGCACATAGGCCTAATATTTTATATCATTCTTCAGTAGTGTCCACAAAAGGGGGGCAGGAGGAGGTGCATTGCTCTTGCCGTTTTCGCAAAATGCCCTTTAAAAAATATGGCATTTTTGTGCCGACTTACGCCAGTGTGGCAGTGCCTGAGAACAGGCCTAAAGGCCTAAAAATAAAAGGGTAAAAAAAGAGAGCAAATAAGTAATAGATATCTGTGAAGTAGACCCGGTTATCCCGAAATAATTGATCATCTGCGAGAAACGGAACAGTGCAAATATCAAGGGATGGCGAAATCACACGAGCGCTTTAGCGCGAGTTCGATTTTGCTACCCCGAGATTTTTGGACTGCTTCGTTTCTCGCAGACGATCAATTATTTCGGGATAACCGGGTCTACTCCACGTTTATGTGTTTGAATGCTAAGGTGTGACGTTAAGCTAACTAAATCTCAAGCTAATTTTTTGAAGATTTTGTTTGTAAATTTTATTTGTGAATCATAATGAATTTAAGAATTTTTACATGCGACTTATGTAAATTTCTGAACGGAAACTTCCGGTAGAAACTTCCTGTGTACGTTCCGTAATACCGATGTTTGTGTTTTAAGGTAAAACTGTATTTTTTTCTACTTTAATAGTATAAAGAAGATTAGAGTACAATAAGCGCTATTCTCTCGAGTTTCGTAGGTTTCTAGGTGCATTTAGATGTGTCAGTAGCCTAGTTTTCGTACGGTCGGAACGAAAGGTAGACGGGTTAGGCCATTCCTGTATGGGTGGGTGCCTAAAATAGTACGCGAGGTTTTTTCGTGTTAGTACCAATGTGCTATTCGCTTGGGTCTCGTAGGTTTTTAGGTGTATTTAGGTGTATTTTCAAGTGCCAGTAGCCTAGTTTTCGTACTGTCGGAACGCAAGGTAGCCGGGTTGGGCCATTCCTCCACGGGCGGGGGCCTAGCATCGTAGCCTCCGCGAGGTTTTTTTTTTCCTTTCGTGTTAGTACGATAAATGTTGCAGGTTGCAAATGTGCCTATTTATGCGTGCTGCTGGTTGAATTTGTACGGTAGTTTTACAAAGTCGGTCATTACATGTCGCATGGCGGAGCAGGGGTTGTGTAGACCCCGGAAAAAGTGTTAGATTATCAAAAAAGTGTCACGGTGACGTGTATGGGTTTTCAGATTAACCATACACTCTGAAGACAATGTGTACCTTCTCAGCCTCCACACGAGTTGTGCAGTGACAGTACACATTCTCGTCACAGCTTGTCTACTACCAGTACACAAATTGTATACTCTCAGTACACAGTTCATGTGGAGGCTGAGCGGGTACACATATACGTGTACTGTCAGTACACATTTTTTTCACAGTGTATATAACGACTATACACCTTTAGCGTGGGGATGTGTTAGCCTGACGTCACTACCGTGCATTAAATAAAAGAAAAGGCCCCCATGAAAAAATATCCACTAAAACTTGCTGTGTCCTTTTACTAAACGTTACTCCTACCCTCTTGGAGGTCTGTGCACGCTACTGCTAAGTTTGTAGAAGTGTCATTATGCTAATGAAGACAATGCACCTAGAAAACACTATTCCTTCCAAGGCCCCTTTTCGTAAAATATTGCAGCCCAAATTTACATACAAACTAGAAAACCATCTACATCAGAGAAATAACAACAACAACAACAAAAAGTTGGCAATACCCTATTCTGACTTTCAAACTGATCGATGAAAGGTTCACGGTTTTATGCCCACATGCAGGCTGTTATTGTAACCTTGAATATTAGACGTCAAACTTTGCAGCCTATAAAGCAAAAAATATGCGTATTATCAGAAGAAATATGCGTATTACGTTGATTGTATTATCAGAAGAACAATAAAAGCCGCCAAAGCTGGTTTGTCAACGGGAGTGTTGTGGCGATCTTGTACAGTCAATGAATTCTTTCCCAATCGACCAAATCCGCACTCTTCTACGCGAAACATAATAATGACGAAAAAACGTCAAAATAATGTTCGTGCATATAAAAAGAAAAGAAAAAAACACAATTCACTAATCGGTTTTACCCGTTGTTTGTCGTTCAAATTAAAAAAAAAAAAAAAAAAAAAACCCGAACATCTGCAAATCCTTTTGGCCTCGAGTTTCTTTAATACTTTAACGGAGAGGTAAGCCTTTTTTTTCTTTTTTTTTTCTTTTACTGTTTTGGGGCATTAACGGAGGTCAATAACGATTTGCATATCGAGTAAAACTGCTTACGGCTCAAAGTGGCAGCAGGAACGGAAGGAAGCATCCGTTCCTGTCCTCCCATTCCACCCCCTGCGCACCCCCACCCCCCCCATCCCTTTCTCCTCCTTTCGCATTTTCAACCCGGTGCGTCCGTTCTCACACTTTTCCTCTTGGGGTAAATTAGCCCAAAGCTGAACGATCCTTCCTTTTACGTTTTGCGTAGGGGGGGCGGTTTTTTAATTTTTTTTTTTATTCAAAAGCAGATAGTTCTTCGGTAAATTTAAGTAACTGTGCCAATAACATGATCACATCGTAAACAAAACTTGGCGGTAAAGGGGGCTGCCAATTCAGAATGTTTCTGCCCGTCAAACGAGTGAAATCAACATCCTAAAACATTCATCAATGAGAAACTTACGTCACGCTCCGGGCCAATGCATTGATCCTATCGAGAACGCAAAAGGGATCGGCCGAAACGTTACACTTTTTTAACAACACTGAATGCCCTCTTTAGAAGTGAATGGCCCTGCAGTAACAATGGTCCAACAATGCAAGTAACATAGTTGTATGAAATGGCCGCACATCAACGCTTTGACGAGAAAACTGCGAGCCGCCCCCACGTTATAGTGTCCGCGGCCTATTTTGAGTTCTCCGCAGAACGAATACAGATAATCGACTGTACGTTTTTGGTACCAGTGTGCCTTGTTGATATCCAAGATGGTTGCAAAAACAATGGCGGCCGTCGATTAAAGCCGCCCCCTCCAGGAAGACGTGGCCGCTCATAAAATACTCGCAGGACTCAGGATGCGCCGCGAACACAATAATGATTTTATTTTACAAGTTCGTTCTGTATGTAATGTTGCAGCGGCAGTGTTTGAGAATCCTTTGCTACAGTGGTGCCCAGAGGATGCGTGGGGGGGGGGGGCCCCAGTAAGTGAGGAGCAACTCTTCACTGGCATTTGGGGATTGGGGTGGAAAAACATCGATCCACTCAACAACGACACATCACCAGTCACCGCAAGGCAACATGACCCGTCCACAGTCACGACGGTAGAATAGAATAGATAGCTACTCGCAGCGAAAATTCAAAATTCAACATGGCGTCCATTTCGGGGTTATCGGATCGAAGACAAACCATTGAATGCCGGCATTCTGAAATCTGTCCGTCGTCTTGTACTGCAGTAAAAATTGTTTTCTAGTTGTCATAAATCGACGCTGTCAAGTTGCACGCATCGTACGTCGTGTCGCGAGGCACGAGGAGGAGATTTGCGTCTGGGTTGTTGCCATAGTTACCACGTATAGAAAACTTGAAAGCCGCATCCTCTGATAAAGGCAAGAAGCAGCCAGCATATTTAGTACTAATCAGGTAAAAGCTAAGCGAGAAAACTGTCGTTGAGTAAACCCGGCCTAAGGGCGTGTTTACGCAAGGACAGTTTTCTCGCTTACTAATTTTTACTTGGTCAATACTAAATCTGCTGGCTGCTTCTCGCCTTTGCCCGAGAATGCGGCTTTCGAGTTGTCTATATACGTAGTAACCATGGCAACAACGCGGACACAAATTTTCTCCCCGTGCCTCGCGACACGAAGTATGATGCGTGCAACGCGACAGCGTTGATTTATGACAACTAGTAAACTAGATAAAAACTAGTAATTTTTATCGCAGTACAAGACGACGGACAGATTTTTTTAATGCCGGTATTCGATAATTTGTCTTCGATTCGACAACCCCGAAATGGACGCCATGTTGGATTTTGAATTCTCGCTGCGAGTAGCTATTTATTCCACCGTCGTTTGATCACTGCTAGAAGCGGTTTTTTCAGCGAGAATAGCAAACTTTAAAAATAGCGTGAAATGGCAACAATGTTGTAGCAATGTTTAAAATGACTGTTTGTTGCACTTTGTTCTTTGTCCGTGTTGTTATTTATAATACATTTAATTTGTTGTCTATTACCGTATTCATTTAATAGTAACGGGAAATTAATCATAAATAAGTTACGGTTGCCTAGCAACTAGCTTTCGAGTGGCGCGTTTCTCTGCGTTTATCGGTATATGTCTCCCTGAGCCAAATCGTGCTGTGTGAAAGGTGCCGTCGATTCCGATTCCGTCGATGGCCTCGTTTATGCAGCGATTTCCACGTGTTTTGTGGTCCGTCTGCAACAAGCCTAACACTCTAGTGAAAAAAATGCAAAAAAAAAAAAAAAAAGTAGCGCTGCCTACCTGCCTGTATACATTCTTTAGTCATACACACGTCGGGACCAGCTCGACGTGAAAGATCTGGAAGGAAAAATTTAAAGAACAAATTAATGAAACACTTACTCCAGTGGCGTAAATACATATTTTTCTGACGGTCCTCTTTACGCTCCCTGTTAGAAAACATATGACCTTTTATTTTTATTGTTGTACGATTATTACTTTTCTTGCTCTGCGTAATTTACGGCTTCAATAACCATAAAAAAAAAAAAAGGTTTGACGAGAATAGCGGATAAATAGATTTTTCCAGGGATTTTTAAGTCCCCTCCGCTCGGTTTGTTTTTGCGGCAGGAACTTGTACTTGACATATTCATACACCATTTTATAAAAATGATTGCACCGCTATATGTGGGGCTGGTTTTAAGTATATTGCAGTAATAAATAGATAAAGCTGATAAGTGAGGAGCCACTAAGTTTCCAAAAAGGGGCAGCCTTTGACGGTAGTGATATCATTCATCCAGGGAAAGGCCGCCAATGTTAATCTTATTATCCATTAATCGCATCGAATATCAGTTCGAAAGTGAAATGAAAACTAGAACATTGCTACTCGCATTAGCAATCTTCAAGCTTTCTTTCAACGTCCAAACTATTATTTGGTGCTATTAACTTGGCTAATAGGATTAACCTTGGCGACCTTTCCCTGGTTGAATGATATCACTACTTTCAAAGGCAGACCTTTTTCGGAAACTTGGTGGCTTCTCTTATACCAGTTTTGGTTTTGGGTGGTTTGTAACAAACAATTGTAAATCACTTTAGTTGCTTTTAAACCATGCACAATGGCTGTTTGCTGTGACGTCACCATGAGTTAGCCAATGACGAACGAGAACAACGGCTGTTTGGCCGTCTGATTGGACTAGCCCAGTCACGTGATATGGACGTCATAGCAAACAACCATGGCGTGTGGTATAAAGGGTTAATAAAAAACCTTAATAACGGAAAATGTGTGTCTGCTTACCTGTAGATACAAAGATTACTAAAACTGTGCACACAACTGCTAGGCCAAAAGATATTAGTAATAACGTCTTCTCTGTTGAATTTCTCTTGCCGCAACAAGTGTGTTTTCTAAATACAAAACAGAAGAAAAAATGTAAGCAAGGATGACGCTGTATTAGAAAGGGCATCTTGTTCCGCATCCAATAATTGTGGAACGAGGGAAATCGGTTGCAACTGGTTGTTATAAACAAGAATTTCATAAAGAAATACATAAACTGCTTATACAAAAAATCGCAACATTATTATTTTCATCGACGAAACACAAAGCTCTCTATTGGGCTAAAAAGTTTACATTAGGCACAAACTCGATATCCTTACGATATTGATTCCAAACGGCTCCAACAACTTCCTAAATACAGAGACAAATGGTTTCAGAGCGCGGAAATATGTTAAATCGACTTAAAACAGTAGATTTGTAGCGCCACAATACCTACATCTGTACGGTGTTTGCGTTCGCTCGCCGGACCGGTAGGGAACCTTATATTTTTTTTCGCAAACAGTTCCGATAGGTGGGTTGTTATTGTCAGTTTCGTGTGGTTTTGTGTGGTTTTGTTGTTATGGTCAGTTAGGTTAGGTTAGGTAAGTTTGGGGTTTGGCATTTCATACTGAGGTAGTTAACTGGTTGGGGTTTGGCATTTCATACTGGGGCAGTTAATTGGTTAGGTTATGATAATGATGATTTAACGAGTTTCCGCAATTTGGGGTCAACTTGTAGTGCTTTCCGTGAAAATTAAAGGCAGGTTTTTTTCTCTTTTTTCGAATTTCGGGCCATGTCCGTAAAGGGAACATGGGAAGAAATCGGGCTCTCGTCCGATTTTTTTTTATTTTTAATGGACTATGAATTACCTGCTGGAATTTTCCTCTTCCATTTTTGGGACAAACGCACCGTTTGTCCGTGGTGAGGGTCCTAAGTTAGCACCACGCAGCGCCAGAAAACAAGAAACTGGGCAAAAGTCCGGCAAGTGAAACGCCATACCCCAACCAGTTCAATACCTCAACTGAAATGCCGAAGCCGGTTCCTAACCTAACCTAACCTAACCGACAATAACAACAAAACCACACGAAACTAACAATAACAACCCACCTATCTGAACTGTTTATAGGGAAAAAAATATCAGCTGGGAGCATGGGAAGAAAACGGCCTCTCGTCTGTCAGCGCAAAGAGTGCAGCTTTCATTAATTTCTGACGGCCAAACGAAGCCTTTGCTCCAAAGCCTTTGCCTTTGTGTTGTAAGGTTGCTGGAGCATAATTGATGTTCGTCCTGTTTTTTTTTCAGTGAGGAGACCTTATTCTTCCCATAAGCCGCGTAAAGTAAACTTGTTCCCTCTATTGTTTATTTTACTATCGAAAGTGATCGTGGAATGAATTTATAATTCTGCCTTTATTGTGTACCGCTGCCCTTGCCTTCTAAATCAGCTACGCACCTAGTATGCACTATCCCGTTGCCTCACACGTTTGTCGAATTCATACTACAAAAGCGGTTACAATAAATAATTGATTATACAATAATTATTGATTAGCAGGAGCCACATAACTCCCCTCCTGCCAATACGCATAGAATTGGGATAGCCTTGCCAACGAACCGTAAAGTAGGTAGCAGCCATTTTTATTCAGTGGTTCGCCAATAGCCCAACAACAGATAGAATTCCGTTTTCCGTGCTTGTTGTCAAAACCTGAAATAAGCTGGGCCAGTTCCGGTTCAACCTTTTTTCATACAGAAACATAATTGGCAAACATTTTTAGTCAAGGACCTACAACCCTTCATATGCAAACGATTTAACCACAAACTCTTCAATTACAACGCCTGCAATTTGCTGGCACGTCTTCTAATCGAAATCATGATAAATCGACTAATATTTCAGTCACTTCCAGCCATACGCTAAAGGTGATAGGCAAGACCCGTGCAAATAAACGACTGGAGTGGGACGTGACGTCATTTAACAATAGCTCACGAAGCAAGCCCCTTTTTCTCCCCGACTGTATTTCAATAACTGCTTTATGCATTATATGCATAAGCAGTTAAAAACGGAAGCCAACCACACAGCCAATAAAATCAAAGCATGTTGTATTCAAACCGTCAGTCCTTGTTTTTCGATGCCACCACACAGTACAAACATCTCGCTTCTCCTCCATTGCATATCTGTCAACGGTGCGTTTGATTTCTTAACCGGGAGGAGTAATTTAGAGCTGATAATTTGCAGACAGCTTCGCAAACAAGGACTGGTGTCGAAATATAAGTAGTAGCCGCTGATTTTATTGACTTTGCATAGGGCTTCCGTTTTTTAAAAATTACATATCGATGATTATTTCATCATTTACTAGGCGACGCCGTCATAATTTTATGAAATATATGTGGCGTAGTTGCGAAATGAAAATTGTTCAAATATACATGGTGTAGCTGCAAAATGGAGATTGGCGCATAAGGATTCCTAGGTAGAGCTGAAGAACAGTGTTTTTCTCGTCAAGCAACTCAAAATTTGACGCCTCCACCCCCGTAGAAAACTAGATGACACAATGCTCAGAGATCTCCGTACACTCACCTTGAGTGCTGGAATGCAAACACCGACACCTCCCTTTTGCTCATCCTTAAAGAAGGACGCTTCAAAAAACACAGTGCACTCAGTGCAACTCTGTTCAAAGACCATTCCTAGAGCACCACACCAGTGCCAGGAGCATGTTGGGTTAACTGTCACAACGTCCACCAGAGGCCACAGACCCCTCCCTGTATGATGCTACTATCTATTTTGATCTCTTCTCTTTAGTTTTTTCTCATCCTGTCTTCTGGTCGGACAGTCATGTATTTCTGTGACGCCATTGTTTCTACGCTATCGCATGTTGTTGATAGGCTTTTACTACACTATACTTTAACTGTACTTTGCCATCAGATATTTGGCCGAGAGAACTACATGGACTCGAGGCTTCTCCCACGTCCACGCAGCGGTTGTTCCCTAGCCTGTAACTCCTTGGACTGAATTTGAATGGAGTTCGACCAGAGGTGTGACACGCATCGATGCCGTATTAGTTTACCCTCATTGGAGAGACAGAGTTAACAGGGAACAAGAACGAAGACAGCCAACCCCTTGACCACGAATAAACGCATTCTTTGATGGACTACAATATCCCGTCTATTAGTCTACCATTCTTCCAGGTCTGCCACCGAGCATTGTCCAGTCCACACGAAGAACATCAACGATAAAGGGGGTTTGGGACGGGCATCTCCGCCGTCACGGAGCTTCTAAGATTTATAGGCCTGCGGGGATCCAAGTCCACGCTTGTGCCACCTATTTAACAGAATTTACCTATATTTTGGTAGAGTTTACATGACGTCACTTCCGGTCACATGAAGTTGGGGTGGTAGAGTCTCCTGTGGGTGAGGTGATGTCCCCGAGGGGCGTGAGGTCATGGGGGATGGCGTGATAAGTGTCGTGTACATTCGTATGTCTACGTGAGCATTAATATAACCCCTACCCCTCTGGCTACCTTGCCCCATGGACGTATGCATGAGGCGATTACATCGGACTTGTACGCAGCCACTACGTATGAGAAAAACTTGCAATCAATAAACTCGCTCTCCATTCACCATTGTTTGCAAGTATTTCAACGGTAGTCGCTTCTTTTTTCAGTCACCGCGAATATTTCAACCCAGCATCCAAATTAAATATTTTAAATACGCCATTCCATCGCGTCGGAATGACAATTTAAGACCAGTCACAGTAACACGAGTAGTTTCATTCCGTACCCTAACAACGGCAAACGTACGGACAACACAGGGTTCGTACAGAACTCGCCACATGAATTTCCAGGCTATTTGAAGGCTTTTCAAGGCTCCCAGGTTTAAATTTCCAGGCCAAAAAAAGTGAACAATTTTTCTTAAAATTGTCATCGTGCAACCAAAGTTCTTGAAACTTACATTTCACCATGATCTGTCATCCAACTCAAAAGTATTACAAAACCAAACAGTAACACCGTAAAAAGCCCAACCTGTATTTATTTGTGTGTCATTATTATTTTTCTTTACCATTGACGATTACAAACTTCCGTATTCAGACATAATTGAAAAACAAACGACAAAATAAAAGTTTGTTACTCATTTTAAGGATTTTCCAGGCCATCTAAGAATTTTTTTCGAAAATACAGGCTTTTTATGGCCTGGAAATACCCCAAAGTGAAATTTAATGCTTTTCGAGGCTTTTCAAGGTTTGTACGAACCCTGAAACATTACGTTCCGGTGTGTTCCACTGAATCCATTATTGTTTTCACGGTAGCAATGGTTTTTGAAGCCATGCTGCATTGTTGGTCGCCCCAAAGATGGAGGCGTTCAATTTACGACCCGCGCTATTTTGCCTTGCTGAGCCCCTCATTTTGCTATTTCTTTTTAACCAGATAAACATCTCTCTTTACAGGTATGAACGGCCTCTTAGCCCTTTTAGTTCTGAACTTTTGCAGCATCAAGTTATAATCCCTTCAGACATTTTCGTCAGAAAGTTTCGTGCAACGAAGGCCTTCGGCCCGGTTCGGCCAAAAAGTAAAGTTTATTACCCACTTCTGATTTCAAAGGCCATGTACGAGGCTTTAGCCCATGGCAACTCAAGAGAGACAACGCTCCAACGAAAAATTAACTGTACGTTCTTCATCCCCACTATAATCCCTTTGAATAATATCATCACAAGGGGATCAAGTTTGCTCATATTTATTTTTACAATTTTGTCACAAACGACGTCATCACAGCTAAATTGGTCCGTCTGACGCATACACGTCTCAGCTTCGTCCCCCACCCCCTCCCCCAACTAACTCACCAACCCGGCATCTCCTCAGCAACTGTCTTCTAACAGGCTTTTTGATCCCTTTATTTAGTTTTTTTAAATCTAAAAGCGTTGAATGCCCATGGAAACGGTTATTTCTATTTTTTTTACTCTCCATTCAAATTGCTCCTTGAACGAACCTCATCATAAAGAGTTTGTTCTGCTCAAATTAGGCAATGAATGCGCAAATCAAATTAGTGACAGCCTAATGTGTGCGGAGGCTGTAGGGGTGGAGGGGAGGGACAGAATGCGATATCCCGAGCAACTCAATTTGCAATAAAAATATTATTTTCAATTTTAAAAGGCTGTGTTAGGCTGGGTCTCATTAATTTCACGGCACGTCCTTTCGGGGGAAAAAAATAATACTACGGTCAGAATCCCAAACACGTGCCAGGTGCGTAGAAATGTCGTTGAAGCTCTATTGGAATCTTTTGGGAAGTTAATTATTCGTATGATTTCTGCCAAAAGACAGCGCGCCACCAAGCAGGAGGAGAAATAAATAAGTCCCAACATGCACCGCGTACTTGTGAAGTGCTCTAGGGACCCACAACCAGGGGGTGCCTTCGAAAATATTGACCCTACTGCCCGGAGTAACTGAAAATCTTGCGTCCGCGTGTGTTAAAGGGAAACCCGGCGTGCCTTACATTCCGCGTGCCAAATTACAGCTACGCGCAGATCATCATCCGAATAATTACAGTGTCAAGGTCGGCTGGGGTGGTAGCTACGTTCCTCGCGTAGCTGCTATCTCGGTTGGCTTTGTGAATAGTACACGGGACAGAATCAAGTCAACGATTGTGTCGTCACAAACCGGAATGATTCTCGTATTTTAAAATCACAATTTATAATTTTCTAGGCTAGTGTCTTATAATTTTGCTTCGGCGATCTATTGGAATAATTAATTTTAATTTTTACCGCATTAGTCTATTAGATTTTAGATCTCATGGTAATTATTAGAAAATTAGAAGATGTACACACAAAGATGAAACGTCATGATTATTGTACGCGCGCAATGCATCATTTAGTGACGGCTCGTTAGTAAATAAAGTTCCATTATATTCAACAGAAAATCTCCTAGACGCCACATTTAAAAAAGGATTTTTAGCAAGGGAAAGACTAACGGTAAGGAAATATACCTTTGGGGCCGTACTTGATGTGGAGGATCGAGAAAAATGGCGCTGGGAGGTATATCCCTTTAACTTCCTAGGAGTGAAGTGATCGTGTATACTAATGCTTGATCAGGAGCGCCAGGGTTGACTATTTTGAGTTACTCCATGATCCCAGAGAAACCTGAGTAACTCAATTGGGGTCAATTTTCGAAGGCACCCATGGAGAGCAAGCGCAGGTGTTAGCAGTGCCGTAATTAGGGGTGGTGCAATGGGTGCAAGGCACCCGGACCCAGGAAGCAGGGGACCCAAAATTCGCAAGTTGGGGGGGGGGGGGCAAACAAGACAAAATTCACTACATTTTGGTTGAACTTGGGAGTCACTTTGCCCCTAAATTTGTTTACTTGTTGAGGGGGGCCCAAAATTTTGTCCTTGCACCCCTTGGAAAAAGCTAGCTTTCTTTTTGGATGTAAAAAACTATACAAAAAAAATCACTTATACAGATTCACTGTTGTAAAAGGTTTTGACTTAATACCACCTCCCCCACCCCACCCCCCGGCCCACTCTTCGTTCTAATTGTTTTTTTTTTATGGGTTTTTTCAATAACTTAGCTCGTTTTTGTTTTCTCGTGTTTTCTAACTACAATAAAGACCTTTGAATACAACGTTGCTTACCCAATTATGTCTCCCTCCATCCCCTTCCGTTTATAAGAGAGACAAGTCAACTACCTCAACGCCCACCCTTCTATGTCTGATTCTTCTATCTAACCCCTACCTTCCCAAATCGCCGCACTCGTGAATTATTTCTCCTTTTTTTTAAGAATTCACTTCTTAAGGTTTGAACATTTGGTCGTGAAACATTCCAATGTAAATAACGGTATATTTGGTCAATATTATTTCAGTACAGTGTGCTAAAATATCGGAAAAAAAAACAAAGTTGTGCAGGATAGAACGCTATAAGTTGCGTCCCCTCACCCTCCTCAGAAAAACCCTTGAAATAAGTACTACATCGTGTTATAGAACTCTTTTTCCTTCAACATTAATCCTCCGTACAGCGACCCGTAACTGTAAACCACAAAAAAAAAACGGGGAAAAACAATCACCGTTCCTCAAACCGGTGGATGAAGGTAGTCGATTCCAGCACTAACACGGTTATTGAATAAATAACTTTGCGACATGAAATAAATCGAACTTAGTAGATGAACCCTCCTACGTTTCAACCCTTTGTCCGGAAAGTTTTATTCCAACAAGATATTATTCGTCTTATACGTTCAAAAGCCATCACAGTCAAAATTACATCACAATTTAGTTCTGAAAATAGAAATAGGAAAAGAACACGGCGCTTGTCCACGCTGACATTGATAGCATCTAATCAAACATGGACGGCCCCAGATAATTAATATACAGAGAAGGGTGTCTACGCGACATGTTCAGCAGTAGAGGAGAGTGTTCCAGAATTTGAGCAGAGCAATTCCAGAATTAAGCAGAGAAAATTCCAGAAATTGATGATTCTGTCAGTGAAGGAACGGTAGCGAATAGCAAGAGCAAGACGAAACCTGCAATCGAAGTTCATACGTCTTGTACTACCAGTAAAAGGTAAAAAAAAAAGTTTTTTAGGATCACCATTGAGAAAACATTTCCAAATCAGAGTCAAAATAGCGTCACCACCGAACAAGCAAACTATAGCCCTATACTATTTTAGGTTGGTTGGCCACTCGAAAAGCTGTATTTTATGATCGTTTTCAATCGCCTGTCACGCATATGCACTAACTTTGGCGGTGACTGGAACCTTGAGCGGCTGTCGTACATGTCTGCGGCGTGTAGGCCTAACTCTAACTTTGGCTGTGGCATGGTTTTTCGATCAGCGTCTTTTGGGTAAAAGACGCTGATCGAAAAACCATGGCTGTGGGTACGATTTTTACTACTGACAAGCTACGTCTTACCGTTCTCTGAGAAAGCCCAGTGGCAATGCCGGCCTCTTGAATTTGTTGTTTCAGCATCCGTGTTGAGTACAGAGTCTTGATGTATTTGAAGACATTCCAAACAATCTTCCTAGCCTGTAAATTCAAGGGTTTTTCACGTTGGGAAAGCGATGAAGCGAGCGACACGGTAGCCATATTGGTTCGTCTGCTCGAAGAGAAATTTTACCAGGCGTGATCAATCCATTTTTCGAAAATCCGCGCGAATGGCCAACCAGAATCTAAAATAGTATAAAACAGGTGCCAAGTTAGCCCAATTATCGGTGATTTGATTTAGTTTAATAGATGACTTATCTTTTAATTACGTGTTGCATTTATTTTAGACCGTCGTAGCCCACACTTTGGTTGCTTTGCTGAAATTTAGGCAGTCGAGACACGCCTTCATTGTTGCGTAAGTGTACATGCGGCTATTGTTTCTATGCTGTTTGCAATCTGCTGTAGCACAGAAAATCTATAACTCGCCCGATTAAATAATCCAAGGCACTAATTAACTTTTCGTTTTATTTCCAATTCTACAAATTGAATTGACATTTGCACCTATCTGCCCAGCTCCACCCCCCCCCACCCCCATCCCCAAACAACCATTAGACTGACATCTGTTGTTATGCGCCCAAGTCCCGCTTCAACATATTGCTATTTGCTGGCCTTTGGCCAAATCATTCACCATGAACTTCGCTTGTTGCTTTCAATTCTTCGCTGCCTTTGCAATAGACTACCATCAAATCTCTTCCCTTCCCCCCTCCCCCTCCCCCACCTCGTCCTCCAATGCTCCCCAAACCACCCTGCCCCACAATGTCAGGCACATGCGCCCCTTGCTTTTCATTTCCGGCGCAATACAAAAGTTTCCCAATTCATAATAAGGCACTCCATGGAGGTGCATTGAGGCGTTATCCTTCTTTGGTGCTCCCAACTCTTAGCTATGGGTCTCAGGAAATGGAGTTGAGCTCTTGGTCTATCACCGAAGTTTATCAACCTGCTGCAAACTCTGAGCTGTGTGAAGCATTTATCAACCTTGCAGCTAAACGCAAAATGTTTCGTGTTTGCAAGTCTAGCTAAAATTGATAAGTAATGATCGTCTGCTGTTAGTTACATTCTGTTAACAGTGGAAGTTCGCAATTCAAATAAGTTATTTTTAATTTGGAGACACGGGTAATAATTTGAAAATAAGCCTCTTTATAAAAGACCGTACTGTTAACAACTACCAGTGGTATTGATATAAGGTCTACTTAGTAAGGCCAAATATTTTATTAATATTGCTCTAACTTGTATTGCTTCCAAGATAATGGGAAGAATCATTAAAAATGTAACGTGAGAGTTTGTCACGAAACATTCACTTCTTAACAATGACGAGTTTGGTTTGAGGACAAAATCGTCTACAGTGATGAAATTACTGATCGCATTCGACGAATGGTCGAAGAATATGGATGAGGGACCAGTCGGTGTTTTGTTTGTGGATTTTGCAAAGTCCTTAGAGTCTGTAGTAGCCCATAAACTAATTTTTAAGTTACGTTCACTCCGATTCGATGGTAAACTTTTGAATTGGTTGAGTGCCTTTCTTATTATGTGAAGGGATTGTGAAGGACAATCCCTTCAAAAACTTAAGGAACGTATGGCATCTCATAAATCAAACTTCAAATTAAAAGTCGAATCAAATTCTTTAGTGCAACACTGCCTTTCAACAGGCAAGTCGCCAGACAAATACGCAACAGGCCAAACCCCCGACTTGGACAAGGTCCAAGTCTTGTTTCGAGAAAAATACACCAGGACATGAATTAATCTAGAAACGCTTGTCATCCATACACATACACCACATGTACATAACCACTTAGTGCCAGATAATAAATGTCTACAAGAATATTTTCCTGTAATTAAAACACTTAAACTCGATTCTTTTGCCAGGCATATTGTAAAACCCACATAACGAATGCATCGCACCTTTGAAACACGTGACCCCGATTTGCATACACCTTGCCTTGCGACGTGGCATCCCAACGGAGCAGGTGGGCGTTGCTTTTCGGCTGCCATTTCTGCCTCTTTTGAGGGAAGAAATTTGTGGTTTTTATCCGTTTTAAATGACTGTTTTATGCTTTTAATATAGGTTGACTTAGTGGCTTTTGCCATGCTTTAATTTTATTGCTAACCTGAAGACGAAAATTGATAATTTTCGAAACGTTGTTTGTTTTTTTATGTAGCACTGCTTGGTTTGCCTTCACATAATCTATTACTGTGCTTTTTACTCCATTGCCTTTCTTATTGGCAGGACGCAGCGTGTGGTTGTTGCTGGCACCTTAACCGGTGAACTACCAGTTGCCAGCGGAGTGCCTCAGGGGTTTATGCTTGGTCCCTTACTCTTCGTCCTATTTGTCAACGATCTGAAATGTGAAATGGACACTCCCTTGTTCAAATTTGCCGATGATGCAAACCTTTCTGGCCGGGCAAATTATTACGCTAAATTGGTTAATTCTTAAAATTCAATAGGCGACTGGTCTAAACTGTGACAACTACCAATTTTTGTGCAGAAATACTCAACTTAAAGAAGAAAAAAAAACCAAAAAAGAAGTATAGGCCTAGTTTACATTGTACTGAAATACTAAGTTGTGAAAACATGAAAGACTTGGGCGTTTGAGTCAGTTCAGATCTTAGGCCAGCTTCGCTTATTAATCATATTGTTTGCAAGGCTAGGCAAACAGGGGCAATTATTGTGTGTGCAGCGTATCTTGAGTCCTGCAGGTATTTTACGAGCGACTACGTCTTAATGGAGGGAGCGACGGCCGCCATTGTTTTTGTAACCATCTTGGATATCAACAAGGCACTCTGCTACTAAAAATATACAATCGATTATCTGTGTTCGTTCTGGGGCGAACTGAAGATAGGCCGCGGACACTATAAAAGATGTTTTACTTCAGGTGATATCACAACTTCTTATATAGTTTGTTCCACATTATGTCTGCAGAAAACTTAACTGTATGACGCCATGTTTCCTTGCACTACGAGTGCAAAAACATATGGATATCACACCTGTAGACTCTACACAGTTACTATTAGAGTCTACGAGTGGGACATCCACATGATTTTGCAGTAGTAGCGCAAGGAAACGTTGCGTCATGCAGTCAGCTTCCTGCAAACATAATGTGGAACAAACTATATGGGCTTACAAAGTTTACGTTGGACCCAATTTGGAATATGCATCTCAAGTGTGGTTCCCTCACCTTTTGGGAGATATGGATCGTTTATAGAAACTTCACCAAATCCTTGCCAGGTGTTTATTCTGCGCTTTACCGAGACCTCTTCGGGAAGATGGACTCCGATTGTCTAGAACAGAGATGGCTACATGCTGACCTACATCTTACAGATTCTAGTATTTTGCACGAACTACTGCAACTACACTGGATCGTAACCATTTCTTTCATGAGTACGTCGAAAAATGTTATTAGCTATAAAGAAGCAACAATGTTTTAATTTAATTTACCGTGTTTTTTAAAGTTTACTTGTTTACCAGCACATGCAGTGTATGCTTCGTCATTCCGTAACTATTCAGGATTCCTAATCACTATGGTGAGTGTTAGATCGATAAATTCGAAAGACTATAATTTCTTCTGCAATAATTGATCAAGTTGCTGCAAATTCGTGCTCAACAATACTTTTTGGGAATTCAAACTTCATTCCCGAAACCGACCATTCGTTTGAGCTCCACCCAGTCTACAAAGGCGCAACCAACCAACCAACATTTTGAAATTTGGTGTACGGTATAGGCTATGCTACGCTCGCTTCGCTCCGCCAACTAATGCTTTAGGGCGCATTTACCCAACAACTCGCCCTTGCATTCTTGCAGCTAGAAGCTAGAAATCATCTGAAATTCCAACATGACGACAGTTTTAGCTCTGTGACTCGCAACGAAAACCATCAATATTGCGAGTTCAGAAGCGACTGAGAAGATTTCATCAGGAGGAATTCTTTATCTGGTTGTCACGGATTACAAGACTTAAAGCATTTACTTACTCAAACGACGTCGGATTTAGCTAGTCCGGGTAGCGTTGTTACCATGGCAACGACAACTTTGCCATCGCGATTATATTCTAGCTGCGAGAATGCAAAGGCCAGTCGTTGCATAAACGCGTTAGGCCTTAAGATGAACGAAAAGGTGACTGGCGACGTAACGCATTCATTATACGTTTAAGAAGGTGTTTTATTTACTTGATTTTTTTTTAATTGTAAATTTATTTTTACACGAGCGTAGCCATGATCATGGCTTCCTAGGAAGCGATTATTTAAATATTTTTAGCATAACTGCGTGCGCGATTCTGATTTTAAATGGTGCTAACTAGGTTTGACTTTGCAAAATCTGCCAATAAGTCCCGCGTGAATTACTTTCAGGAAGACTCTTGTGTTATCTTCAATAGCAGGCACCAAAGCTAAAAAGAGAAGATAAATCTATTGCAGCGTCAGCCTTCGCGGACAGGTCCATTGCCGCCCCCGACTTCCCCCCACGTCTCCCCACTCTCCACCCCGCTTTTACCCCAAAAAGCTATACGTCACCCTCACCTGACTGTTAGCATGTATGCATGCATCGCACTCGAGACAGGCCACCCGTAGGAAGCGGACCAACAAACGCATGGAAAGTGCAGGGCCACTAACCATGTCTGCAACCAAACCCTTCTCTTTTCTTGAATCTTCAAATCAAATAAAAACCCGAAGAAGTGTGATAATACTTTAAGTCTGTAAGTTACACTTCAAAGCTTTCTGCACGAAAACCTAATACCTTCTCCCTGCTTTGCATAAGTATCGTTTTTTTTTTCTTCCCCTTTTGCTTTTCGCCGCCGTCTTTATAGTAACTTTACTTGTCAAGCGTCTTAAGAACGAAGAGTGCAAAACTTTGCAACGAATGGCAAAATAGCCCAGCCAGAAGCTTTTGAAGGAGATCCGTGCCTTCCTTTTCCTGGAAGCAGTTTAGCAAAACATGAATATATGGTGCGCGATTAACGTTAAACTGCTTCGATGCAAACGGGGAAAGACGTAATATGCAATGTGTAATGTTGACGCTGACTTTACACCATACTCGTGTTTCGCTAAATGCTCGATGGAAAACAAACAGTGCCTTTCTCTTCCTCACAGTGCTAACGCAATTCGCTAAATGGCTGTTTCCTTTTCTTACACTTTAGCTGCAATTCAGTGGCATGTACAGAAAAGGGTGGGTCCCTGGCACAGTACTACAGTGCTGCTGCTATGCTGCAAGGAAAGGAAACGCACGGAAACACACAGTTCCTCTAGGGACAAGAAGAACTGAACAGTATGACGCGTTTGCCAGCGTATGACGCATTACAGTGCCCAACTTGACAAATTTCTTATTACAAAATGCATCTACCTTGTAAGGGTATTTTTTTTTAAAAGGCACGATATTCATGTGGTGATGACTGTCTTCAAATGCATTGGTTATCGATCTAAGAGATTTTGATGCTAGATCAAGTCCAGGAAATGTCTCGAATTTTTATTTCAGTATACTCCTCCAGAGCAGTGACAATAATGTCATATTATAATATATAATTCTATGCTGGTGCCAGTAATTGGGCTAACTGCAAGGGGTACTGGATCATGGAGCGGAAAAAGAATGGTGTCTTACTGAAACCAATGCTGTTAAAACGGATTTCTTAGGCCTAAAACGGGCGATTTTTTTTCGATTTGTTGTCACTTGCTGAACTTTTTAGCATGTGGAATCTTTTCCGATTACAACCTCGCAGCATAAGGGATTGGAGAACAGGCCTAAAAAAGTTTTTTTAGGCCTAAGAAATCGGTGTCTCAAAGTACTGGCTTGACTAGAAGTGCCGTTGTTTTTACATCCATTTTAATCTGGTGCTCCTTGTAGCTATCTCTCGTGCTAGCCTCGTACCCAATATGGCGTTATTTTCGCTGCTGTATTGTATGGTTGAGATAGTGGGTGGAGGGGGGGGGGGGGGTTGGAGAGAACGGCGGTCAGGGGGTGTCAGGGTGGTTCAACGAGTAGCACGACCGTCTCAAAGCCAAATGTCCCGGGTTCAATCCTAGGCTTGCTTACTCCTTGGCTGCCTCTGGATGAAAGCAGCCCCGGAAATGCACTCGTACTCACGTCAATTGTGACACGTATATAAAAATTCCTAAATATTTCCTGACGTAATTGCCCCTCTCCGTCCCGTACCATACGTTAATTCGACAATGTATTTTTTCTTTTGAATTTGTTGACAGCATCTACACCAGTTCAGTGGCGTAGCTATGTTAGGCGGGGCCGGTGGCAAATTAGCCCTTGAGTCCCCCCCCCCTACTAAAAAAAACCACACGAGCTAATCCACATTTTTTCTAAATTTTTTTTTATTTTGTACTGAAAATAGGGACCATTGTTTTTGTTTTCCAGTTAAAGTGAAAGTGGTCCCATTTTTGTTTTCCAGTGAAAGTAGTCCCATTTTCACTCTTTTGAAAAAAAACTTAGAAAAATAGTTTGGAATTACAATTTTTTCAGCTCTTGTGATTTTTGTGGGTCACCATTTTATTTTATGCAGTTTATATTTTCAAATCAAATAACTAATGTGCTATAAGAAGAACACAACACATGATGATTGATGACAAATTCCACTTTTACAAAGGTAATTTACACCTTTTTTTTAAATGTATATTTTTCGGGGCCCCCTGTGACCGGGGGCCGGTCCCTTGCTACCCACCACGCCAATGCACCAGTTACACATAGTCTCTCGCCGCTAAAATTCAACAACATTAACGTCCGTCCTATCCAGTTTATAAATAAGCATGGTGACCCCTAGACACTTGTGACTTTTACATCTAAGGGAGCTTGGCTGTTTTCAGGCATCTGAAGAAAAATAACAATGCGACAGAGTAGGCTAAAACTTTGTTTGACCGCCTGAGAACATAAAAGTCACTATGAGTGACACTAGGATCGACACAGCTTAAAGTTTCCTTGTTTAAAAAAAAAATGTTAATAACGTTGATATTTGCCAAATTACTAGCTACCTAGCGAATTTCACGAAAATAAATTCTTCCATGCAGTGCATAAAGCTGAAATTTTGCACACAGCTACAGCCTGTAGGTTAACGGAAAATGGTTTACAATGGTATACAAAATACATTTTAGAGAAGAAAAAACCAACCAAGTCCACAACACAAGAACTGCCAAGAGTTCCTCATGAAAACTACTAGAATGTAAGGAGCGTTCACCTTCTTCACAAGTTTCAAACAAGTTACATCTTGGGAGCACCCAGTTTCAAAGACTCGCGCTGTAGGCGACCACTGATCTGCACGAAACGCTCCATCTGGAATCTCCACTTCCTGTCGTAAGTTGGAGACCAGTGTCGGTTTCACAAGTTGGTCGATATTTCCGTACTTGGTGCTCGCGGGGTTATAGAGGCAAACCACAATTCGAGAATTGCCACAGATTCCAACGCCCTAAGGTGGGAATTCCGAAGAGAGTTGGATTTAATTTGAAGGGAGGTTTTTTTCCAAGAGATGGGATGCTTCATGGACATATGGTGCATGGCGATTCCATTCTTTCTATCTCCCTTCAAGGTGTAACTGAGATGTTCTTTGAGGTGAGTCTGCAGCTTATGCCGACTTTCAGCAAGTATACTGTGTTGCATGCTTGGCATGGCATGCTGTAAATAACTCCACTGGACTGGAGGGGCCCAGGGAAGGAGGTCTGCAAGATAGAGGATGTTGAGACGCGGGCCCCCCCCCCGCCCCGTCCCGCTCTGCTCGTCGAGTGCCAGTAGGGGTGGACGACCAGCACACTCAGTCACTGGCAGTGGGGTTTCACTGGTAGTGGGGCTGGCAACGGGGTGACTGTCCATCAATGGCGGTGCTGGCTTTTCCTCTCAGAAGTTTTTTGAGATTTGGAGGCTACCTGCGGAACCATCTGATTCCTTATCTGTTCAGCACTTTCTGGACGTTCTATCTGGAAGGAAAGTAATCACTTCACAGGGCTTGCTGTTGTCATCAACTCAGTCAGGTCTTCCTGCCTCCCTGGTCCGTGCTTTGTACAAAGCTTTCTTCGTCTCCATGTTGACCATGTTTGCTGAATTTTAATGCGGCAGCAAAATTTTTTACTTGGCTTGTGCAAGGGAGTTACATACAATAGCGAGGAAGGATTAATGCTCGACTATCCCGTAGAATTCAAAGCAAGAGGAGTGCTCTTCCTTTATGTGTTAGAAGCCAATATGGCTCAAAAGCCACTGACCTTGAAAGCATCCCTTGAAAGCTTCACATCAAGAAAAGACAAGGAGCAGTCATGTTCAATCTTGTGGGTGAATTAAACATCAAGGTGCCACATGCTAAGTGCTTGAAGAACAGCAGGTAAGTCTTCCAGATGTAGGGCGGCAACGACATCTTCCATGTATCTTTTCCAAATGGGCATTGCAGGAAACAAGCCTACAACACGCTCATCAACAAGCAGTAGCATTAACTCTGCAAGTATACTGAAGCAGGAATACCTCATAGAGGTTTCTGATACCCGTCTGAAGGTTTTCCTCAAAACTGACATAAGTTGTCGAAAGAATAGTCCTCAGCAGTCCTCTGTCAAGTCGAAGTGCCTCGTTGCTGACTCCAACTCGTGTTGAGCAGAATTGTCGAACATCTCAACAAGGAGAGATTGTGTGAAACTGGGGAAAACAGGACCGTGACGTCAAATGACACTAAGCGCTGGTCTGCTGTGAGGTGAAACTTGCTGACGGTGTCTAGCAGCTCGCGGGTCTTCTTGAACGTGTCCCTTCCCCAAATGCACTGTCTCATTCGCTCAGTCAGCCACCAATCCACCTTCTTAATGGGGGCAATCTTCTCTGCCATGATAAGCCACAAGGAAAATCCAGCTTTAGGAGATTTCACCTGTGCAAAAATGTGAGGAAGCGGTGCACTATCGGGCGGTGAGAGATCTTACACTTTTCATCATTCCTACAAGTCCACGAAGTTTGGCATCTATTCGGCTATGCATTGTGCACGGGAATACCCAACTTTCTACTTGATTTTCTGGTAAATTTCTGCACCTTCAATCTCTGTTAATACTTT
Source organism: Lithobius niger (assembly GCA_023313725.1). NCBI lineage: Eukaryota > Metazoa > Arthropoda > Chilopoda > Lithobiomorpha > Lithobiidae > Lithobius > Lithobius niger. Next base: position 204,018 of record JAHWFP010266341.1, on the reverse strand, counting down.
CCTGTCATGCTCAGAGGAATTCATGATCACTAACTTCCCATTCGTCTTGTTTGTGTAGCACACAGCAAAATAGCACACAGTAATGGTGGTATTACTCCTAAGGGATTTTAACTGACTGCATGCCACTGAGTTGGATAAAGAGTGAACGTTTCTTGTGATTTTATTACTGGTTTCACAGTCATTTGAATGATTTCTTTCTTGTTTCGTGTTACTTTCCTGTTTATAGTTTCTTGGTCATTTCGCGTTACTGTCTTGTTGGTTTGTTGTTAGTGTATTGCTAGTTTTTTGTCAAATTCTAGCTAGGTTCTTGTTAGTGTATTGATAGTTTCCAGTTAGTTGCTAGTTTCGTATTAGTGTGTTGCTAGTTTCGTTTTTTTGGTCAGTTTCTTAACCCTCTACTGCATGCAGTGAGTTATGGTACTTTTTTTAAGGTTCCAGTCGTGGGATTCGAACGAGGGTTTGGAGACGGGGACGCTTACCATTAGCCTGTTGCTGCTCACGAAGCTCGTGCTGTGTCTCGGAATCTGTTTTATGACCGAGAAGCGGCATGTTGCTTTAAGCAACACCATGCAAGAGAGGGTTAATGTAGGAGTAAAGAAAATTATATTAACCCTCTACTGCGTGCAATGAGTTGTGGTACTTAAGGACCATACGATAGTTGGGTAGGTCGTAGGATTCGAACCAACACTCGCTTGGGTTTGGAGACGGGGAGTCGGGGATGCTGTCCACTAGGCTGTAATGTGGGTTAACAGTTTCATATTAAGGTCCTGCTTGTTTCTTATCAGTTTTTGGCCAGTTTCGTGTTAGTGTCTAGCTAGTTTCTACAATAATAATAATAATAATAATATTTGTTGCGATAGCAACGGGTCTGGCAAGGACTGGGGAGTCACCGATAGCGAGCCGCAATTAAATGGAAATACAGTGTACAATATACGGCCAAGGAATGGATGATGGTAAGAGGTTTGGGGACACGAATGCCTTACCACCAAGGTTAGACCTTCCAGGGACTCAAAGGCCCCCGATGGCATCGCCAAACGTGTAGGACATGGGATGGGTGAGGAAAATGTTAAAAGGCCCAAAATGATGCTGTGTAAATAAAAAGTATAAACAATGCTAAAAATTGTATGCTACGGTGAATACTAAAAACTAAAGCACCCACATAATGGGATTTGTCAACACTTAAAAAAATTATAATTAAAAAAATATATATATACAATAAAAGCCAACCTGAAAAAACAGGGTGGTGGGACAACCGCAAGCGGCCTACATGCCATTAAAAAATTTTAAAAATGATATATTTTAAGAAGACACAACACAGTTCTCAAAGGGAAGGGGGGGGGGGGTTGCTGGTAAGGAAAAAAAAACATTAGGTGTCCGGGAGTAAAGGACGTTTCAGAAAAACGTGAAGCAGTTCCTCGTCAAGCAAGCTACGAAAGGTCGAAACCGACAGTGCAGACACAGTCTTAACATGAGTGCGTTCCAAATAGGAACCACTCGAACCGAGAAGAAATGCCGGTGACAGTCAAGTTTTGATGCTGGTATGGCCAACTTCCACTCGTGACTGCATGTACAAATAAGGCGTTGTGCAGGATCGAAAAACGGAAGGTCAATGCCGATTAAATTGTGAAGTATTTTGTATGTAATTACGAGGTCGGCTTTTATACGTCGCAGTTCAAGCAACTCCAGTCTTGCTAGTTTCATATTAGTTTCGCATACGTACACTAGGACAGCCTCCCCCCCTTATATGGCCGGTTTAATAAAGCATTGTTATGAATGCTTGAAAATACTGTGATTCCTATTCGCATTCGCCCAAGCTTTCATTAGCTTTATTAGATCCATATCATTGCGGACACACACACAAACAAATAAACAAATGTATATATCTTAGTTATATAGATTCGATATTAAGCTTGTCATGTTCTAAGTCGCCGTTCGAAATTTTAAACTGATGACTAACTCATTTCACTAACTATTGCACTGGATATTGCTGTAGAGACTTGTTGAAATTTTAGTAACTAATTTAGATATTATCTCTGGCTTGGCAGCCTAAGTATCGATATCATCTCAATAAATTATTTATGTTTCGGCGGCGTTTCATCCTAGCTAAAAACTAAGCTAGAATTAAGTAGAGACTAGCAAGATGCTAACACGAAACATGTGAAAGTTTATTGCTAAGTTTGCGCTAGTTTTTTGCTGGTTTCTTGTTGGTTAGTGTCTTGATGTTTTGTGATAATTTCTTACTATTTTCCTGTTAGTGTGGCTTGTTTCCATATATAATTTCTTTCCACAGTGTCTTATTAGCTCATTACAAATTAACGTTAGTAATGTTAATAGTTATGTTAATGTAAGTTTTGTTGCTGGTTTCATGGTAGTTTGAATAGTTTCTTATTAGCTTCTTACAAGTTCTTTATTAGTTTCGAGTTGGGGTCTCTTGACAGTCTTGCGTTAGTTTCGTACTGGTTTCTTGCTAGTTTCTGACTGCTTCTGGCGTTACTAGGTGGATATCACTGTTTTGCAAGGCGCAAAAACTTTTTATAGATATACTTGGTGGTACTATGAGTATAAAATGCTCCGTAGGCACGGTGAGTAACCAACTCTGATCAATATACGTCTGGCTTGCGCTCAGCTGGCCTTGACGAAGAATAGCAAAGTGGGAGAGCAACAGCAAAATTAGACTGAACCAAAGAGTAAGGGAAGCTGGGGAACTTTGGGGTTAAATTAGGGTGAAGAGGGTTGTTTAGGTTGGGGGAAAGAGCCTAACCAAAATTGGGCCTACTAAACGCCTAACAGCCAAAATCCCCCTAACTAGGAAACCTAGCAGGGGTTTAGGGAGGACCAGCCAGTTGGCTGGCCCGAAGGCTTTCTGATTTTTCCATGCTGGCCCCCTTGCTTAAATACGATTTGGTTGCCCCTGACAACCGCGAAACGGCCAGGGTATTATGGGTAATGGACTGTTCTATTATGTTCTAGAGGCAGGAACCGGAAATATAATTATAAGACATAGATAATGTCCACCTATGGAAGAATGGACACCCCAGACTAAGATTGGCCATTGGCCCCAGCAAACATGAAAGTAAACAAGCATGCAAGTAACAAGATTTGCGACAGGCCTTGCCAAGCCTCTGTTTCACGTCCCAGCTCAAATATGGCCGTGCAACACTTCTCACACATTTAATCTGTAAGTCCATCTAACTATATCAGGTTTTTACTCTTCATCTTAGTTTGTATTTGATGTATGACTTATTGTAGGTTGCACAATTAGTGATTTTAACGTTTTAGTTGTTTTAGAATGGTATAGCACCAATGTTAGGTGACACAAAACGGCTTGTCAGATTGACCCTGTGCCAATGTGAATAATTGTTTTCATTTCTCTGATGAAGGCATCGCGAATGTGTATACGTTTTTATTTGGTGCCGAAATATTAGTATGTCTATAAACCCGAAACTCATTTCACGAAACTCGACTCCAGTCGCATGAACAATTCTATGACGCAAATCACATTTAAGTGCGGAGCTGCTTCCTTCCTTGACTGAAGTTCGCCCTGGTAGCCAACACTTAATTGATTTACATGTATTATACCAATAAACAAAAAAATCGTCCTTGAGTTCAACTCGAACCATCACCACATGAACCAAAAGATTATAGACTAGCGCCTTCATTGACCGAGCCATAGCCAATGAACTAAATTGGTTTTTAAAATTACTTAAGGATTGTGGTTCTGCAGATGCATAAGAGGATCACGTAGCCACAGGAAACGTTCAGCTGTAATCATAGCTGGAAACGTGCAGAACGAACAAAAAAGGCGTGTGAAGTTAAATTAATTTTGCAAGTTGTTTCAAGCTGTTTCAAACATGTTGCCATAGTAAGTCTGTAAAGGCACGTTTCATCTAAAGAAAACGCTATAGCTCACGTAATAAATATATAGCGTCATCTGCTTGAACTCATGAGGTAAATAGTTTTATTTGTTTTTGCAATGGTACCTCTCATTTTACTTTCGACGGCAACAGGTAGACCACACAGTTGAAAATGAATTGAAGAGGTTGGGTGGGGGATGCGGGACGGGGGTAGTATAATCAGTGGCTAATAGCTACGGTAATGGCGCTGAGCTTGTTGGTGAGTTCAGGAAATTGCTTAAAAGATAATTATATAAGGTCAGCTAAGTCTGGTTCGTATACATTGTGATACTACTACGTCTAACTTCAAGAAAACACGTTTTGCTGCATTCCAATTCGTCGTTACGGTTTTTTTTTCTCTGCGTAAACGTATATTCCCTGAGACATCTTTTGTAGCTAAAGTCTAGCTATTTTGGGCGACAGCCCTCTATTACACCTTTAGCAATTGTCTCTA